>NQII01010344.1:23578-58028 GCA_002778355.1 Clitarchus hookeri | reverse complement strand
CATCACCACCGCACCGTGGCTGTCGGAGACACTTGAGGAGTCACAGGAGACACGAGTAGGACCGAAGTTGACAACAAATGTAGCTCGGTTGTGCTCTGTGAAAAGAATTATTCTTGATCTCGTTAGTGTGTATGCTCAGTGTATATATATATGTAGTGTTTATGCGTGTTGTATATTGTTTAATTGTGTTAGTGTAAATAAAAGTTAATTATTAGGTGAATTAGTGACACTCTGACATTGTGTANTTAATTATTAGGTGAATTAGTGACACTCTGACATTGTGTAATATAATAAACTAGGTAGGTAATATACCTACCTAACCTAGTGAAAGACTGAATAACTGTGTTACCACAATGGCAATGAGAAGGAAGACCAGCAACATTTGAAATAATTTTTCTCAAAATGAAAATGATATTAATAGGGCAAAGTGTAATTATTGCCCCTCATTACTCTCTCTGTGTGCTGGAAATACCGGCAACTTGACCAGACATCTAAAGCAAAGACATCCAACCNCTAAAGCGAAGACATCCAACAGTTCCATTATGCCCGGTACTACGAGAAATAACAGTGCAGAGTTTTCCTGACTCAGAAATTCTTACTCCAGTAATAGATGAACCAAGAACATTGCTTGTGTTGCCCTCAACCTCAAGAGAGCCTGGACCTTCTGTGGCACCATAGACATCCACGTCAGTATNCATTGACATCCACGTCATCTAATACTGGTACTGGTAAGAGACAAAATCAAATCCTTGATTATGTACAGACAACGAAACCACTTCCACCTCAAAAAGCAGCACAATTAGACGAGCAACCAGTAAAAATTATTGCAAAGGTNAAATGATTGCAAAGGAGTATCATCCTTTTAGGATAGTAGAATGTGAAGAATTTAAAAGATTTATAAATATGTTGAATCCTCGCTATGCACCTCCCACAAGAAAAACTATAACTCGGGTACTTGTACCTCAGTTGTATGCTAAAACAAAAAATTATGTCCAACAGCATATACCTGCTATATGCTTAACAACGGACGGTTGGACGTCGATTAATAACGATGGTTATATTGCAGTGACGGCACATTATATTGAAGAGAACAAATCCGCTCTATGTACTAATTTACTGTGCTGCATACAGTACGACGGACGGCATACGAGTGAAAACCTTTGTGATTTTTTGTGAGTCGAAATAGATCATTGGAATATTGCTCACAAAGTAACAGCAATCGTGAGCGATAATGCCGCGAACATTACGGCAGCGATTAGCTTGGGAGGTTGGCGCCATATTGGTTGCTTTGCCCATTCACTGAATCTCGTGGTTTTGGCTGGGATAAGTGAAGTTCAACCTACAATCACAAAAGTGAAACACATAGTAGAATATTTTAAATGCAGCTCTCAGGCCCAAGTAAAATTAAAGGAAATTCAAAAGCAAATGATGATTCCAATGCTTAAATTAAAGCAAGATGTTGTCACATGATGGAATTCCACTTACAACATGCTTGATCGAGTCGTAGCTAGTAAAGATGCAATGGTTGCAAAAGTCGCAATATTAAAAAGTGACCTTAGCTTGAAACCTGAAGAATGGCAAGTTATTGAAGAAGTAGTGCCCATTCTAAAAATATTCAATGAGGTAACTTTCGAAATTTCAACTGAAAAACACGCGAGTCTTTCGAAGGTGATAATATATTGTCGGCTTCTCAAACAACACCTCAAAAAATGTCACACGCAGACATATTCGACTGCGACGCAAAATATGGTCGAAAAACTAAAAACCCAATTAACCAAAAGATTTTACGAACGGAACGATGTGGAATCATCTGTGCTTTACGCCGAATCGACCCTATTGGATCCGCATTTTAAAAACGGAGGTTTTCTGGACACTGCTGAGTATGAGAAAGCATTGTCTGCGTTGAAGAAGAAGGTCGGCCTTAGCAGCGTTACTACCACAAATACGACCCAAACACAAGCTCAACAAGCGCAGCCATCTACTTCCACAGTGACGCCATCAGCTTCGATTTGGCAAGAGTTTGATAAAGAAGTTGCTTCGCTTGTCCCGTGTAACCCCGTTGCTGCTGGAATTGTAGAAATGGAAAAGTATATTCAGGAGCCAATCATTAGCAGAAATGAAGATCCTCTAATTTGGTGGCACGAGTGGGGACCTGTTTTTCCGATTTTGTTCACTTACATGCTAAAAAGATTACATTTAGTAGCAACTTCAGTACTTTGCGAGCGAACGTTTTCGAAGGCGGGTCTCATTATGACGGAAACACGATCCAGGCTGATGTCCATAAAATTAGCGGAACTGCTATTCATAGGTAGCAACATGAAATGAAATGTATATAAATGTAAAAATATTACCTACCTACCTACTATATCAATCAAATTATCGTTGTACATAATATTTTATTTTTAAATACGCCAATAAAATACCTATGTATATATATTATAATATATATTTTGATTGACAGTCCTAAGCTTGTTTAACACCCAGTTTCTCGAACACCAATCAACTCAAAAATTAACTAATCCAGCAACCATTATACCATTTAACCAGCGTATGAGAAACTGCGGGTGAAAGTATGAAGGAAAATCAAATATTTATGTACCTCTAACGTTAGTACATTCCTAACCTACGTACGACTAATTATTCCGCACAAGTATAATTTTCCTAAAGTTTTCTCAGTAGGTAAGTACTATCATACCGTCACAGCTTTTACAGTATTACTGCAACTTACATAAATATCTACGTGCGAAATACGTAATCTCGCCTTTACTTTAGCGCAGCCGGTAAAAAGTTATCAATTTATGCTTATTATTTGGCACTTACTACAAAATTGATATACCTACTTAAGGTTTAAAGTTCAATAATGGTTACACGACACGTCAATAGTCATAATTATTCCTACACAAATCGAGATCTCTGTACCTACTGTATTCTGTCATTTCTTTTTATCTAGTTCCACGGATTTATTTGAGAGAGTTGGAGTTACTTCTTTCCGGATTTATTTGAGAGAGTTGGTGGAGTTACCTGTTTCCGTAATCATATATTAGATAGACATTCCTTTTACTCACTCGCTCCTTGGAATGCATCAGATCCCCGGATATAATAAGGGGATATGGATATACCAATTGGATATATATCCTACCTTGGAATGATATATTACATATCCAATCTTTTACTGGTGATAGTTAGCCCAAGCCGATAGTGCTGGTATGTTGTCGGCTGTGGATGAGATCCACGTTTGGTGCCGTCTCCCCTGGACTGCTGCTCTGGCTTATATGCTCTCTAGTCTCCCTCCCTAAGTGTNGAACAATGCATTTCAAAAACGTGCCCTGGTTCCTGAAGATTGGGGGGGGGGGGGAGTGGTGATCTTGCCCCTTGAATTTACCATGTCAGCTTATTCTTCCGCGGTTACAAATTTTAAAAGCTGATTTGCATTACACGTAGAATAATTTACGTATTGCACAAATGAAATATAGTGGTTTCACCTTACAATGTTACTGTAGTTCTCTGGTACCCGCCATTTTAGAATGCTTCGAGACACTCAAGACATCACTACAGTTGACTTAGCGAAGACTCTCTTAGTTCTTCCCTTAAGCAAATGCATGAAAACTATGAAATTTGGTTTGGAAATGACTGTAACATAAAAATAGTGTCAAAGTAATTGAAAATAATTTTGTCTTTGAGAAGATCATCTTGTAATTGATTAAGATCAGTTTAAGCAGTGTCTATGGCATGCGAAAACGAACTTAAGAAAAGGTACGACTGCCTTGAAGGAGCTATTCCTCCAGACATGATCATGAATACTTGTCTAACAGGTAATTGCGGAATTAAAGATGAACAAGTCAAGAACTTGGTCTTCTTGGTGATTTAAATTTGTTAATTTAATGTGACAGATAACTGCATTTTAACTTGTATTGGTTTTGAATTGTTAAACTTAATAGAATTGTATTATATTTGTACTTTATTGAAGAAAAATATACTAAGAACATGGTGCAAGTAGTTATTTAGTACAATGCACACTTTATATTAAGTTACCTTTTTCTTGTGTCCTTGTTATTTTGACCGGTGTAGTTTTGTAATATTTTATAGACCTTGGGTCTACTTGTTGTTGACATTGTAGCAGGCTGACACAGTATTTTATAGTTCTTACAACTGGGGCATTTTGTAATGCCAATGCTGATTAAGTAACATCTACTATCATGTTGATAATTTTTTGAGTGTGCATATCAATGAGATATTTTTGTGTGTGTGTATGCGTGCAAGTGTGATTTATATATATATATATATATATATATATATATATAAATCACACTTGCACGCATACACACACACAAAAATATCTCATTGATATGCACACTCAAAAAATTATCAANATATATATATATATATATATATATATATATGTGAAGTGTTTTTGTAACTCCAGTTTAACTCCTAGTCTAATTCGGAGAGCAAAAGATTCTTATCATGACATAAAGTAAGAGAAGGTGATGGTCTAAAGTAAAAGAGTTCACCCAAGTGCAGGCAGTAGCAAAATCAGATCTCTTCATTTCATTTCTAACAAACACCAGTATTCCAGCCATATTGTGTCCACAGAAAAAATAGGTAAACTCGAGCGCCGAGAAACTGCGTCAGGAGACAACTTGCGTCAAAGATCTGGGAGACAATATGCAATGAGGTTATGCTTCAGCCCTGCCTTGGCTTGCTTATAGACTAAGTAAGGTTCCCGTGCAATGCAGATAGTTTGCAAGGCACGAGATCTACACACCTTTACATACATATTTTTTATATTTCTGATGAAAGAATTCGAAGGTATGTGGGAATCTGGATATTTTATAGGCACACTGTAAATAGTTCAGTCAGTGCACAAATATGAGCATGAACCAGTATCTTATTTTGTTAATTATTTTTTGGCTGGAATGATTACAACTTCAAGGAAGGAAAAGGTGTGACATGACATAGAGGAATTCCTTATTTTGTTGAAAGAAATATCTTATGAGAATATCTTAAAATAGAGCAGTCTGTCACCTGTCATCTAATACAGCATTTCCATGCATAATGCATACAGTAGTGAACTAGTGCATCTTGGTTGAAGTGATAAATGTTTAATTTTCGGCTAGATACTGCCCACAGTTTAAATTTAGAATGCCTTAAAACCAAGTGAAATGGTAAATACTGTTTGTTTTCACAAGTGCTTGGTATTGTACCTGCCAACCTCTTAATTTAATTGATGAAATTTTTGAATGCGTAATGATAAATGGGGTCAAGACTAACCACTTGGCTATACTATTTACTGTATAAGCATAAAACTTTTGTCCCTCTAGCATTTTTCTTTATTTAGTGTGATTTTTGTGCTTCAGCCACCAGCTTATTTAGTCTATTGCAGCCTATCCCAGCTGGTTGTGATGCCACTTGCAGGCAGAAAGGTATGCCTGTAACAGTAACCTTATGAGTATTAAACCACTGTCACACACATACATAAAATTTAGAATCAATACAGGTTTCTTTTTAGCTTGTCAAAATGAAGCATTTGGTGACCACCTTGAATTGAGTAGTTTAGACCTTGTACAACAGGCAATAAGGTGGAAGCCAAATTTTATATCTAGTTGTACTTTCACAATCACCACCAGTGATACAAGACAGCTTCCTGGTTTACTCCTTGGACGCATGGGTGCAGTGTTTCGAGTATATGGTATGTGTATGATGTGCTAGGCCATGTCTTAACTAGTAACCTACTACTAGTGCTACCTAGTAACTGCAGATTTTCAGTGGACTTTTAAGCATGGCGGATGTGCCTCCATAATGCAAGTAGCATTTCCATTAAAATACCGCAAGCACCTGCTGGGTTGGAGTATTTCAACCAAAGGTTGAAAAGGGGAAGGTAGTCCTAGACTGAATAAGATTTTATCTACACATACTGCAATTTTGAAATCCAATATATTGTAAAATGAAATAAAAGGCAAGGCAAATTCAATAGAAGTACTGTAAACAGGGGTTACTTTGCACCTGCAGGGGTAACCTTACATAGCTCAGAATGTTTAGTTTTTGCAATTTGTAAAGTGAACATTGAACTGCAGTTGAGTATTTAAATCTTAAGAATTTTATCTGTCCAGGTCAAATTAGATATTCCTTCCACGAAACGGTACGAAAACAAGCATTTTGAATTATGAAAAGTTACCTTTGGAGGTGCAAAGTAACATGGTAATGTTTAAAAGTATTTTTCAGTCGCTTGAAAAATGCTGACAATACAAATTTAGAAGATGCTGAAGTATATTGTGAAATGTCCCAGATTGGTGTTGCAATTGACAAGTAAGGATTCTAATGATTCAGACCAAGGGAAATAAATTATATCCGAGTGCTTTATATATTCACTCTTAAAAGGTGGCATGTATTCGCAAGTCAGTCTGCACACCTAAACTGTATGTAACTTGCTAGGACATTCATAAAAATACCAAATGTGCAGTTACAATAAGCAGTTGTGAAGATAAAGTGACACATTCACTGCTGTACAGTACATGAGACCAAAATAGCTGACGCGTGACGTAATTATGAGTATTATTTAGAGTGGCGCTGTCACCACCCCCCGCCAACTTAAACCAGTGTAGAGAGACACATGTCAATCGTAATCACCGCAGAGAAAGGTTAAGCCGAGGAAGATGCACATGCAGGCCTTACACATGTCACTGCCATACAGCCTTCCTCCCATCCACCTCCTCCCCTACACTCCTAGCAAGCCAAGTAAAATTTTTAAGTGCTGATATATCACGAGATAGACAGGCGTAGTTTGCCTGCAGTCAGAAAACACGCACCGCGGAAGAAATAGCTGACAAGCTGGAGAGTGGTGCCAAGAACACCCCCCCCTAGCTAACCATGGGACAATGTGGACACGCACCACGGAGGAATAAGCTGACAAGCCTTGAAAGGGTGCCACCTTCCCCCAAACCTTCAGAGAACCATGGTACGTTTTTTNTTTTTGAAGTGCATGGTTCTGCTTCCTCTCACCTCCCCCCTCGTCCCAACAAGGGGACATGTGCAGGAAATTAGGGAGGGAGACTAGAAAGGATATAAGCCTCTTTGCGGGGAGGGTGGGCAACAGTCGGAAGATTACCGCACAGAGAGCACGATCAGTTCAGTTGAATATCGTCGCGCAGAGAGGTTAGTTCAGTATCAGTGGACAGAGAGAAATCGGCCACGCCGAGTGCGACCGGGGGAGGTCGGACACCCGGCCACAACAGTACATCAGTTCGTCAGTACCGCGCAGAAAGAGGTCAGCCACGTCCATCAGTCGAAGCAACGAGCAGCTGGTGGCGCGAAAGTTCGGTACCGCCACACCGGGATGCACAGATAGTAAGTCGCGACATTAAGGGGTCAGCCAAATCGAGACACACAGCCGATTCAGAGACAGTTACCAGTCACGCCGGACATGTAGTTTCACCACGTCGGGACGTGAGTTAGCCAGCCAGTTACCGCATAAGTCAGTCAGTTTCCAGTCAGTCAGTTGCAACGCACCGAGAAGGCGGAGTCGAGTGGTGAACTTCATCGAGAAGTGCCATGTCGAACTAGTGGGATTGTCCAGTGCAGCCCGTAGCCGCGAAGGACGGGAGAGGCCCCTCGCCGGGACGTGGTAGGGTAGTAAGCAGTCAGTTACCACCCTACGCCAAGAACGGGAGCGAGTGGTGAGCCCCACCGAGGGGCGCCACGTCAAGAGGAAGCCAGCTGCGTGCAACAAGCCAACCACAGAGGGCCTTTAGCAGGGCCATCCAGCTCACCAGACCCATCAACTACCAGAACAACAACCACGCAACATGTGCAGATAAGTAACCCCGTCGTCACTCAGGGACCTGTCCTGACACCAAATGCCCCTACAGCGTCAGAAACATAACCAGAACATTGTAACCAGCCCTTCAGGCCTTGAACTCGCAGAGCGTTAAAGTATGTGTAAATTCCCGCAACAGTGCCGGGAATGTATAAGCAAATTCCTGTTCAATAAACCTGTTCCAAACTAATAAGTCGTGATGCAGTCATTGTGTGATATACCCTCAACCTTCAAGGCACCTTTTAGTCTGTGCCTGGAGGAATTAACTCCGACCGTATGAACCACCCTGTGTGCCACAGGTGGGGAATAGCGTCATAGCTTTTCCTAGATGTCCGAGATAGACCACTAGATGAACACACGAAACATTGCTACGAATGTGCAAACATTTAATACTGGCAAATTGTAATGACATGGGGTATACGGTCTACTTAATGTAAACATTGAAGTTTACTGCCATAAATTTCTATGCAAATCTGACTGGATTTGAGTAATTGTGGAAACTAAAATATTTTGTGGAATTATGCCCATTACAGGCTACTGACACCAATTTGATATCTTGAAAGATAAATAATTCTGAATTAAGTTTACAGTTATGGTTGTTTGTAAATTCACATAAAATATTTTTGGGGTTCGTGAATTGTTGTTTTGCAAAATATTTTAGAACATGAAATCATCAGCCTTGTAAGACATTAAATATCTTGTCTCCCCCTTTCCCCTTACTTTTTCCAAAAATATTAAGAGGTGATTATTCTCTCATCACGTATAACATTCTTGCGCCATGTTTGACATAACGGGTTATACAAAATATCCTATATAGATTACAAAAAATGTTGCGGTCTTACCGAGCATGGAGACCTAAGCCCTTTGCCATTGTACATTTTAGTTTTTGGCTCTCGCGAATAGTTCAGTGAAAGTTAGTTGCGTACAATATTACCTCCACATATATACATTATTGCCTATGTGCCACGTGTTCCATTGCTGCCACTGGAATCTTTTGTGCATTTTATTGGGAAATGCAGTTGCAACAAAACTGCCACTTTTGTTAATTAGGGCGTACCGTTCAATAAAACTACCAGAATACCGTAAACCTGAAAGAAACAAGCTGTATGTAAATAAGGTGGCCACCTCTCCTATGTACTTTGCTTAAGATCTCGTTAACATAAAGTACTGGCCAGGCATTTGCAGTTGGTTTTCATGACTTTTGTAATTGATTCTACAAGACTAAAGCTTTTTTTAAAATTTGTTTTCAATTGTGAATATCTCCTTTAGTATTTGGGCTTAGCAGTCTCGTATTGTATATTTTTTTTTACTTAATTTTCAATAAGAAATATTTTGGACAAGTTTCCGAACTAGGTACTGGTATAATTGTGACAGTGATATTAAAGTCATCGAACTTGCTGAAAGCGATACAATACATAATTCACGAGTGTCAACAGAGACAGGTGATCAAAATCAAATGCCGCCATGTTGAAACCTGAATAAACAATGTCCTCTTCGCCTCACTATGGCCTGCTAATGTTTCATCTGTACTTTCTTTACTCTCAAAGTGTAGCTAGGTCTAACTTGACTATAACCTCGTTTGTTCAATTTGCCTCGACGTCTAGTTGGAGCCGAGTTCCTGCTTAGAAATGAAGTGCCCTAAGCCACCACAGCCAAAACTTCGCAGATCTGTATGCTCTCTTGCACTGAATGGTTTTGTTCATTTCAAGGTCAGCACCCAGAAGCCTACTTTTTACAAACTCTACAGTCAAAGTGTCTGTAATTGTTTCAAGTGCTGTTACAATTGTGTTGTATGAAGATGGCATAGTCGATAAAAGATGGCACACTTTGTCATTATAGTCCTTTAAATCCCGAATGAACCTCTCAAACTGTTGAAAATATTACTCTATATAGTCCCCACTAGACACAGCAACTGTCTTTGAACATACACGTTTGATAAAATACTTTGCATCCAAAAACATTTTTCAAACACCTCACCATTTCAAAGGCTGATTTGGCACCTTTAACGTACTCCATATGCCAATCTGTTATACACTGCACAATAATGGATCGCACACTGGAATCCTTTGCAAGTAATTCTTTCTTATCTTGCGGTAATAGGTCTGAACCAATTTTATTTTTTGTATTTTTACACCAAGTCACGAATCACCGACTATGAAGTAATTGATTGTTTCTCATCGCTGCTGCAGCACTCTGACCCTAGCAGATAATAGATACAACAGACCGTCTCGCAAATGTTAACCCAAATTCACTATCTCTGACAAATTAAAAAAGAGTTAGCAAATATTTAATTATTTGCAACATTTTATATTTTTACTTGTATAACCTACTTATTTTTTTAGACAGATGTCAGTCTTAAAGTATCTTAAAATTTGTATAGCATAACAGTACAATGGCAAGTGGATTAGCTGACAGCGTGTTGATAAAAAATACAGCCCCGACTTGACGGACCAGCTGATGGCGTTTCTCCAAGTACTTCTTTCTCATCTCTATGCTATCCCTCCTTCCCTCCCATTGTGCGCATATGCCCTCCCCACGCCAGGCCAACAAAGATTGGGGCAGCTTGTTCTCTTCTACTTCTACTTGTACTCTACTACTTACTACTACAGAGTCATGTAGTAACTACTTAATCATTTAGTGTTTCATCCATGTACAAAGAACTACTTCCAGAAGTATTATTAAGTGCACTCTACCGACATTCAGATTCACGGCTTGGGGTAGGCCTAAAATTAAAATAAGAAGAGGTGTATATATATCCACAGGTATGTAAAATTTTACTTTTACTGCAAAAGTTAAACTTACAATGTACACAAATAAATTTCTTCTTTTTTCTTCATAATTATGTAACATTTTAACGAACTGCCAGCTACCTATGTTGGTAATTTTTTCTGTAGGCTCAGTATTTTACTGTTTAAATCCTCGACTGAGTATTTCTGAAAATCAATACAAAAAATTTTATCAAACAAAAGATAATTGTAAGTCCAATAATCCACAACTGAAAATCATTCATGAGTAACAAGAATAATTGCCATACTTACATGTTTCTTTGTGGAATTAACAGTGTCCCATTTACTCGAATTAAAAGGCACCTAAACAAAGCAAATGCAGAATGGATTAAACCATAATTTTCGGTTAGCAACTTTTTGACATAGCAAGTTCCAGGAAACATCAACTTGGAACGATAACAATACGTAACACAACGTTTATTTATTTATTTATTTATTTATTCATTCAGGTTTAATCTGCCAACAGCTCAAGAACAAAATTGAGCCAACATTAAAATTATGATGTGTGTATTCATTCATGAATCAACACAAAAATAAACAGACATAAAAATCATTTTTAAAAAATCTGAATAAAACCAAAAAACTTTAAATAATTACAACATGAAAATAATACAAAAGGTCCTCCCCTCCGCCACTACAAAAATCATATCAACTATAAGGGCGGGGAGAGACAGGGCCTTAACCATATAGTTTAGCTCATGCTCTAAGGTAGGTGGTTTAATATTTAAATAGGGTGACTGGAAAACTTTGTCAAATGATTTCTTATGAAAACTATGTAAAAATATATCACAAATTTGTGGTCTAACTTAAGACACACTCCACGAAAAGTTTAGCTGAGAAATGTGTACTCTTACAATAAATTTAAAGAACTTGCATCTGGAACTTATTCGTGTGTATTCCATTTTCATGCATGAATGCTAAACAAACTATGACTACTGTTAAAAAAATTGCTAAAAAAACACAGGTTGTCACCCCAGAGACACCAGACACAGTTCACAAGAAGATGGGATACACCTACCACCAGTGTTGTCTGGTTGCAGATGTCTGTGTGTGGTTTTTGTTGAAATTCTCTAAAAATGGCCTCATTCAGTGCTGTTGGATCCAGGCAGAGTCTCTGTGATTTGTCAGCTTTCTCAACTATTGTCAGGTTACTCACCCAACCAGCTAGCAGATGAACTTTGGCTATAATCTCTAATGATTCAAGTGATCTCAATTTTTCCTCAAGCCTATCCCTCAAAGCTATTGGCACCCTTTTTTTGGTGGGTTAGCTACTGTACGCCGAGTCTTCTTCCCCTTCCCTTCTATGTCCCATCTTGGCATTGACTCAAAGGTAAATTTGCTCCCTGCCATGCATTGTAGGTGCCCCAGCACTGTCAAGAGGCCACCTTTATGTTTGTTCTGTTTGTCTTTTCAAATCACACTCTTGATGACTGTACTGATGCACACTAATGCAGTTTCTACTGAGTAAATAAAATATAATGGGTTGTTTTCCTTGACAGAAAGCTTTGTAATTTTAGCTGTTTGCTTTCTTGACATTCCACTAGCTTATTTTAGAGCGCCACCTACCCATCTCTTAAACTGCGTTGCAGTGTGTTTGAAATCTATGTTATTTTACGAAACCACTAAATGTGTCCCCATTATACTAATGTACGAAGAGGAAACGCACTTCAGACAAGATACGAATAATACTTTCAATATTCTATTCACATTATAAATGCTGTTTTTGAGTCCTCCAACATAGCCAAAAATGGCTTTTTCACACTGCTGTATCTCATAATATACTGGTTGGAAACATGCAAAGCTATTATAGGGACCAACACTGAAATCTGCTTCAGATTTCCCAGCGATAAAATTATAAGGTCACGTTTTACAGTCCCATAGGTACACGCTGCATGACGGAAACACTGCACGTCAGTTCAGCGCCTTGCGCCTAAGAGTGACGGGGCACTGGGTAAGCGTTTTGGTGTCGCCCTTATCTTTCCCGCGCTTCCCTGTTTCAAACACACTAAAATGCTCCAAGTAGGCAGTGCCCTAAAGCAGAGCATAAGGCCTTACAATTAAAAAAATTCAAAGACTTTATTTTATTTATTTTTTGTGACACTTTTTCGAGAACCTCTGGATGCCTAGCACCATTTCACGTTTACAAAGACCCAACGGACGGTTACTTTATTAGTTTTGAACTCATAAAAAAAAGTAAAAACTAGCATTCACTGAACAGCACTGTTAAATTAATGGCTATCATCAAAGATAATTATATGAAAACTTACTGTAGACTGAAAGTATTCCGGGGAAAGTGATTCTAGGTAAAGTATTCTATCTNTGTTAAATTAATGGCTATCATTAAAGATAATTATATGAAAACTTACTGTAGACTGAAAGTATTCCGGGGAAAGTGATTCTAGGTAAAGTATTCTATCTTCAATGTTCTTAATACGTTCATAAATATCTCTAGGAACTGGCCCGTCAATTTTCAAATGTGTCTCTGCAGCTCTGAGTCTCTCTTCTACACCTTCTGGAGCTAGTACTATGTCCTCCTCACATTTCANCTTCAATGTTCTTAATACGTTCATAAATATCTCTAGGAACTGGCCCGTCAATTTTCAAATGTGTCTCTGCAGCTCTGAGTCTCTCTTCTACACCTTCTGGAGCTAGTACTATGTCCTCCTCACATTTCACTTCTTTTACTTTCTTAACATCTCTTGTCTGAGGGCCCCACTCATTTAACACTCGTCGCACTGCAACATACAATTATTCATACTTTTAATTTAACAATAAAAATAAAAACACTAACATTGTAGTACATGCTACTTNACTGCAACATACAATTATTCATACTTTTAATTTAACAATAAAAATAAAAACACTAACATTGTAGTACATGCTACTTTGACGTTAAAATAATTGGCCTTTTGTAAAAGCGTTACATTTATGAAATTTGAAGAATCTATAGCCGTATACAAATACTTTGGAAAAAGATTAATCCCCCTTTGAATTAAATTACCTTATATATAATATAAGATACATTAATGAGAATTTTGCTTACCACATGATTAAACAAAAAGAGGTATCAGGTTTTTTTTGGAAGTCATTTATATTAATTGGTTGTATGATTTTCTTGTAAGTTACATTTCTGAAGATATTAAGTCTTTTGACATTATGGACGAATTAAAATTTTCTTTCTAGATGCCGAAGCATGACAGTTGCAGAAAGCAGAAGATTCCAGGTGAAACTACGAAGCATGGAAAATTGGCCAAAAAGAAAACATCACAACTGGCGAGGATCACAGACCAGTCAGTGACCAAGCACAGGATTTGAGGCTTTTTAATTCATGAAGTGGTGGATTCTTGGAACCCTATTTTAACTAAAATTGTATTAATAAAACTTTTGAGGCAAGAAAAAAGGAAAAAAATTTAGAAATACTGAAACAAGCCACACATCTTTACGTGGGAATTGGTGCTATGTGATCATAGCTTTTATTCATATAATTTTTCTTATTATTTTAAGACTTAAGCCAACAGGTTATGTGCCCAGATGCATGTTCTGTGTACTAAGAATTTGGAAAACATGTGGTCTGTAAATTCAAAAATATAGAAAACATAAAATTTAATACTGAACTTTTGGAAGATCAGTTTAACTGGTCAACACGGAAGTACAAAGTATGTGCACTCTTGCGAGGCACATCAGGGGCAATGGAAGTCATCAAAGGAATTTCAACAACTCGTGAAGTGTGGTTGGAACTTCACATTGTAATGTAGCTAGCAGCTAAAGGTTCTGCTAGCCATACATGTGAGTATGTAGGTAGTTAGGTCTGTGTAGAGAGACCATCTAACACAGATGTAAAGAACTTATGAGTGTAACAGAAGAACACTCACAAATAACACATCAACATTAAAATGCAAAAAATCACTACGAAAAAATATCTACTGCTACTGGAAATAATTACTCTGCAAAGAAGTAGCCAGAAAAATGTGGAATTTAATTAGCTTTCTTGGAATGAGATTAATTGTGACAGGAATAATGCAATCAATTTACAGACTAGATTTTGTGTGTGGCCTCAGCAACACTAGCCTCTTTGTTTCTTTGCTTCAGACTAGTTCAGTGTTTTAAGAAGAATATTCTAAATTCCAAGTTGTTCGTGGCTAAAATAATTTAGTCTCTGCTTCTTAATAATAGTTACTGAACTTAGCTGATTATAATTTAAAAACAAAGAATTCTTGAAGTTCTAGGTGTTCCTGGCAATCTCGTCATCAGTCGCATCTCCCTTGATGCAGCAAGACCTCTCATCACTGGCTTTCCTATTCAGGCTCTCGGGTCTGTAGTGCCATTACAGTCTCATATCACATTTTAGCACGCGCTGTGGTTCAAACTAATTACCCTGAAATAAATTAGCGGGCGGCGACCAATACAGGCCTGTTTCTTCCTAAGACTTGCCTCGCATCTTCGTCTCCTTCGAGACGGCCTGTTTTCAGGTTCAAACCTGGGTCCTTGTTATATAATCTAAATTAAAACCCAAACAGGCTAGCACCCTGCCTTCGAACACCAGATGGGTAAAAAAATCCTTTCAAACAACTTAATTAAATAACGCCATCTACACCTGACCAATCACGAGAGAGCTAGAGGCAAAAATTACTCATCACATCACTTAATTACCATGGCAACAGATCAACCCTGCTCATATATTAGGGCCTTCTAAACACATACGTAAATAACAGACTGGAAAGACATTAGAATGTGTTTACAATAATATAAAAATAAAAATTTAAGTGAGCAGTGAAATTACACATCAATTAACATAATTAATGTGGCAATGGAAAATAACATCTGTGAAATAATATTCCATCTTGTAAATTTATAAATAAGTAAATAATTTAAAATCTACATATGGCCCAATTTTACAATATTACATAATTGCACCGCCAAAATTTAATAAAATCCTAAATAAAGCTAAACTAAAAGTTAACACGACATTCATTGACTGTTAGGCGGTACGAAGTCCGCCGGGTCAGCTAGTTGTTTATGCTGTTCACTATAAGTGTTTACATGATGCTTTTTTGAGCAAAACACAATAGACTTGTGTAGTTGATGTAAACATTAAATGAAATTGCGTGGCAATTTATATATTGACATGAGGCAGGAGGATACAGAAATGGAAGAAAGAAGAAACTACAAACAGCTTTCAATAGTGCTCACTTCACCATAAATAATCTACATACAGCATGTCAAGTTGCCTCTCTCTCCACTCATTTTAATGAAATTGCAAGTCCATATAAAAGACACAGGTGGTCAACAATCTTCTACAGAGTCAATGGGCATTTGCTAATACTGGCAACCTAGGGACCGGTATCTAGTTTAACATATGCGCTATGTCCAGTGCAGCTCTCACCAAGAAAAACACAATGCGTAGCAACCAAAAAAGTGCCTCCAATTTATTTATTTTTTAGCAGATTTCCCTTAAATATTTAACTTTTCTCACCCATATTTTTTACGGTTCCTCAAAAACCAGTAGTTATAGAAAGTGGTGTCGATGTAGAGAGGTTCTACAGTACGTATCAACTTTACACTTGGAGAAAATATTTAAATTTCCAATGCTGAAACACTTACCTCTTAAGTGACTCTTGCTATCCTTTCTGCACACAAATACAGCATCAACACGTGCACAGGATGACTCAGGCTGCAAACCACCATGGTAGCAGAAATCTGTAACGTTTCCGACATCCAACTGCTCCCTTTTACTTTTTATGAAGCTAGCAATTCGACGCTGGATCTAACACAAACCACATTAAATTAAATGGCAATAATACAAGAAACAAAATGGAACTTGCTAAGGCAAAGCTTTACTTTTCTTTTGCCATGATCAGTATACTTTTAAAATTGTATCAATATAATGGCTTAAAAATATTTACTTCTGAGAATTTTCATAATTATTAAGCATAACACATAAGCAATACACAATGACATTAAAATCTAGTATAACTTACAGTACATAATTAGTAGCACAGTTTTAATTGTGTTTTGGAAAAAAAAATTGTAGAAATGCATGACAGTAACAACCTAAACTGACAAGAACACACAGCTTTTAATGAAATGCGTGTCAGCTTCAATTTTACAAAAACTACATACACTATTTTTTCTAGACAAGAATTTACAAGTAACTCCTAAAGCTGAATAAAAACATTTGCAAGACAAAATAAAAATTACAATTTTGCTTTTTGCCTCTACTACTACACTGGTATCCAGCCTGACATAATTGTCACTTGGGATTTTCACTTTGTACTTGGACCAGCTATATTTCTACCAAGATATATAAAAAGTTTGTATTTTACAAAAAATAAAAAGGATCAAATTTTTTGATTTAACAATAATTTTTTTACTTAAATAAGATATTTTTTATAATAGCTATATTAGTTTCCTTACTTTTGGCACTGTGATTTTTACTTATTGCTCCATAAGTAACTAATTGTATCCTGTAACAATCTTTTCAACTATGCTTTGTGTTGACTTGTTATAGGCTGTGGCTGTTGGTTTTAATATTAATCCTAAACAAATAAAACATAAAATTTTATTCTTATACACTGAAGAGCCAAAAAACTGGTACACCCTGCCTAATATTGTGTAGGGCCCCCGCGAGCACGCAGAAGTGCCGCAAGACGACGTGGCATGGACTCCACTAATGTCTGAAGGTATGCAGGGGGCATTTCTTACCATGAATCCTACAGGGTAGTCCACAAATCCATAGCAGTGCGAGGCGGTGGAGATCTCTTCTGAACAGCACGTTGCAAGGCATCCCAGATATGCTCAATAATGTTCATGTATCTGGTGATTTAGGTAGCCAATGGAAGTGTCTAAAGTCAGAAGAGTGCTCCTGGAGCCACTCGGTAGCAACTCTCAACGTGTGGGGTGTCGCATTGTCCTGGTGGAATTGTCCACCNTGTCGCATTGTCCTGCTGGAATTGTCCACCTCCGTCGGAATGCACAATGGACATGAATGGGTGCAGGTGATCGGACAGGATGCTTATGTATCTGTCACCTGTCACCCGTATCTAGACATATCAGGGGTCACATTTCACGCTAACTGCACACGCCCCATACCATGACAGAGCCTCCACTAGCTTCAACAGTCNCCGTGGATTCATGGGGATGTCTCCATACCCCTACACGTCCATCCGCCTGATACAATTGGAAACGAGACTCATCAGACCAGGCAACGTGCTTCCAGTCATCAACAGTCCAATGGCGGTGTTGGCGGGCCCAGGCGAGGCATAAAGCTTTGTGTCGCGTAGTCAACAACGGTACACGAGTGGGCCTTCGGCTCCGAAAGCCCATATCAATTATGGTCCATTGAATAGTTCGCACGCTGGCACTTGTTGATGCCCCAGCATTGAAATTGGCGCCAATTTGAGAAAGGGTTGCACGTCTGTCACGTTTAATGATTCTCGTCAGTTGTCGTTTGCCCCGTTTGTTCACAATCTTTTTCCGGCCGCAGCAATGTCGAAGATTTGATGTTTTACCGGATTCCTAATATTCACGGTACACTCGTAAAATGGTTGTACGCGAAAATCCAAATTTTATTGTTGCCTCGGAAATGCTATGTCCCATCTCTCGTTTGCCGACTATAACACCACGTTCAAACCCACTTAAATCTTGATAACCTGCCATTGTAGCAGCAGTAACCGATCTAGNTTTTCCGGCCGCAGCGATGTCGAAGATTTGATGTTTTACCGGATTCCTGATATTCACGGTACACTCGTAAAATGGTTGTACGCGAAAATTCAAATTTTATTGCTACCTCGGAAATGCTATGTCCCATCTCTCGTTTGCTGACTATAACACCACGTTCAAACCCACTTAAATCTTGATAACCTGCCATTGTAGCAGCAGTAACCGATCTAGCAACTTTTCCAGACATNGACGCTTGTTGTCTTATATAGGCGCTGCCGACCGCATCGCGTTACTCTGATTGGTTCCATACCTCTGTTATTTGCATACGCACGCCTATACCAGTTTTTTTGGCTCTTCAGTGTAATTACTATTTTTACTTATTTATTTACTTATTGTAATTATCAAATCAATTCAGTCATGAAACAAAGTTCTTTGAATATGGGGTTCATCAAGTGGTAAAGTAAAATGCAAATTGTAAAGGAAAATAGTGCAATGTGGTAAAATGTAGCACAATGTAACAGAATTATGGAACAAATAGAACTATATAAGAACATTACCTGAACAAACTGATGTTCAAAAAAGATGGGAATGACGAACACAAAGTTATAAAAACATATAAGACTTCACATTTTATAGTAACTTGTCGTCGTTCCTCCTTCCGACAATGAAGCCCTAACCTGACACACCGACGTCAAAAGCAACTCGCCCAACCCCGAAGTGGAGATTGACATGGGACACAAGCATGGTGCAGTCTCCACAGTCGTGCCGTTAATTGAGTGTGGGAGTATGGCCTTTAAGTTCAGCCAAGTGCGAGTGGTGCCATGTTTCTTTTCAGCAGATTGCCTAGAGCAGAGAAGTTAAAGTAAAATATTAAAATATAAGGTTATGGACACAAGACAAGTGGGGTGCGAGGTACTTGTGAGAGGTTGCAGGCTGACCAGACTCGGTGACTCAGGGGTAACAAACCACACAACTCACTACTAGGAGTGGTCAAATGTGTGGGGTTAATGAATTTATCACAGCAGTCTAAGTTCAGTGCTTACCGTGTTTATGTTTAGTTACAGAGAGCTTGCTTTTACTTTATATAAATATAATTAACGTAATTTTTCTTCCATCTACCCCACTCACCCTGCAGTGTGTTTAACGTGTGCATAGTGATACCTGCCAAATGCTGAAGTTTGGAAGTAGGTATTGAATCTGCTCTGCGGCGTGAGGCACCAGCACTTGATNATTTTTACTTATTTATTTACTTATTGTAATTATCAAATCAATTCAGTCATGAAACAAAGTTCTTTGAATATGGGGTTCATCAAGTGGTAAAGTAAAATGCAAATTGTAAAGGAAAATAGTGCAATGTGGTAAAATGTAGCACAATGTAACAGAATTATGGAACAAATAGAACTATGTAAGAACATTACCTGAACAAACTGATGTTCAAAAAAGATGGGAATGACGAACACAAAGTTATAAAAACATATAAGACTTCACATTTTATAGTAACTTGTCGTCGTTCCTCCTCCCGACAATGAAGCCCTAACCTGACACACCGACGTCAAAAGCAACTCGCCCAACCCCGAAGTGGAGATTGACATGGGACACAAGCATGGTGCAGTCTCCACAGTCGTGCCGTTAATTGAGTGTGGGAGTATGGCCTTTAAGTTCAGCCAAGTGCGAGTGGTGCCATGTTTCTTTTCAGCAGATTGCCTAGAGCAGAGAAGTTAAAGTAAAATATTAAAATATAAGGTTATGGACACAAGACAAGTGGGGTGCGAAGTGCTTGTGAGAGGTTGCAGGCTGACCAGACTCAGTGACTCAGGGGTAACAAACTCCACAACTCACTACTAGGAGTGGTCAAATTATTTGTGTGGGGTTAATGACTTTATCACAGCAGTCTAAGTTCAGTGCTTACCGTGTTTATGTTTAGTTACAGAGAGCTTGCTTTTACTTTATATAAATATAATTAACGTAATTTTTCTTCCCTCTACCCCACTCACCCTGCAGTGTGTTTAACGTGTGCATAGTGCATAACATTCTTCAGCACCGTGTCTAGTTTATTTGTTCACAGTGTTGTGTATCTTTAAGTGCTTATGTTGCATGTTTTTTTATTTGCACATTCCGATGCTTGCCCACTTTTCTGGTCAAAGCGACAGGGGACTTCTGCCATATTGTTGGAGCCAGTTCAGCTTGGACCACGGTAGGAGGTGGCCACAGACCTGGGAGATCAGCATTTTTGCCAGCTATCTGATCTAGTCATTCTGTAAGTCTTCTGTTTTATCGGAACCATTTTCTATCATCATCTCCCGTGGTCATCTCCTACATCTCCCCTCGCAGCAACCTTTTTTGGCAGGGTGATTTTTAAGTTAAAATTTTTGACGCAGCCGACTTCGCACAGGACTTGTTTGGTGATTGCAGACCACGTGGTCGGACATATCAACATGTGGTAGTTTCTCCTAGTGTTTCTAAACACACCATCGTCATTCTGTTTAACAAGGTTTTTATAACTAGGTATTTCTTTGCAAGTGTATTGTCCTGACGAAAGCCGTGCAGTGTAACCACGTGTTTGTATGTGATAAGCAATCAGTAAACATCACATGTCAATTTCAAGTCTTGTGTACCTCTTTTTATTTGCATTAAGTTCCTCAGTATGTTTATGTCTGGGTAGGCACTGCCGTTTTCTCCGGCGTGAGTTGTGAGGTGCTTCCGTGGCCTTAGTAACAACAGAGTGAGCTAGATGCGCCCTTTTAATATCTTTGTTATCACCGTTGACTACATCATGCATGGGGATAGGCTCTGTAGCCACACCGCCGAACGGTGCATGACCCTGAGTAATAAGAGCCTTGTCACCCTCTTTCCAGCCCATGGCCTTATAAAAAACAAGCTGGGTGGCACCCTTAATAAACAACGCCAAACGACAAATCTCTCTTCACACTGCCTCAGATCCCCGTGCGGCAATAAACTAATTGCCAAATGAATTAAAGGTTTTTATCTTAGTTAATTTTTAATATACTTTTTCAAATTCAAAAAAAATTCTTCTTATTACATGAACATAAACAACCTTTCTGAAATTGGTAGGAATATGTAATTTAAAATATTTGCAGGTTTGTGAAAGTGGCAAGCACGTCTTGTGTTATGAGAATATATTTTTTTTTAATGGTTTTTAACAAAAAGGTCTTTATTTGCAGTTAAAAACAATATCAGAATAATTAATAAACTGGGATGTAAAGATTAAAGACACCAAATTTTTTTGACAATGTTCTACATGATTCATGAGGTTTTATTTTACCTATAACATTACGAAGATAGCTTTTTTCTGATGGAAATTATAAAATAAAAGTCGGAATTTACTGATGTCCTAACAACTAAATTGGGTCATTATACAAAAGGTCTCATTATTTTGAAGTTGAAAAATCATGAACCTGTGTTTTCAGTCCCAAATTGTGTGCCACTGCCCAAAGTTCCTACTTTTTAAGCAAATAATAGCTGAATTAAAAGATGAAGGTATTATTGAGGATTCATATAGTGCGTATGCGAGCTCCTTATTTATCATTCCTAAGAAACAACCAGGGAAATACAGTTTAATTAATGATCATAGGTAAGTGAATGATAGGATGTATATTGTTCCATACCCGGTACCTGTCTTAGAGACCGTTTTCCAGTATTTATGTAGGGCTAAGTTTTTCAGTATTTTGGACCTGAACTTGGTGTTTTTGCAGTGAGAACTTCATCCTAACTCACGAGAACCTTTAGCGTTTTGTACCCCATGAAGCCTATATCACTGGACTCATTTAACGATAGGAGTAAACTGCGGGCCGCAAGGAATGTCAAAGAATATTATTTTAAGCGTTAGGTAAATACGTGTATGATTTTGTGTTCACATATATAAACAATGTGTGTATAGATATAGTAACATTATAGAGGAGCACCTTGAGCACATTTATCTGATATTAGATGCTTTGTGCGAAGCAGGTTTGACGGTTAATCCCAATAAGATAAGTTGGTCAGAACCACACGTCAGATATTTAGGGTTTATTATAGCTAATGGTTAACTACGCACCGACCTGGAAAAAATTAAAGCCATTGTAAATTTTCCAGTGCCAAAAAACATTAGGGGTGTTTGCCGTATTTTGGGCATGGTTGCATTTCATGGTATTTTCATACCAAATTTTTCTCATATCACTAAACCTTTTAAGTTTTTTGAAAAGGAAAGATATTGAGTTTTTGTGGGGATCAGAGCAGCAAAAAAGTTTTCAAATTTTAAAAGACAAGTTGACTCAGCTGTCTGTTTTGCAGTTACCAAATTTTCAGGAAAAATTTTATTTGCATTGCGATGCCAGTTCAATTGCGCTAGGAGCCATACTTAGTCAGAAAAAAGATGGAGAATTTGTTCCCATCGCTCATGCCAGTAAGTTGTTAACAGCAGCAGAAAGAAAATATACCATATATGAAAAAGAATGCTTAGCTTGTATTTGGAGAATGGAATATTTCTCAGACTACTTAGACCACGTGCCTTTTGAGTTATTTACTGACAATCAAGCTCTAAGTTGGCTTTTGAAATCTAATAAACCTGTTGGTCATTTAGCATGTTGGTTAGTGAGAATAGCTCGGTTCAAGTTTGAGATACACCATATAAAAGGAACCGAAAACTCTTTCACGCATGTTTTGTAGTGATGAATTTGAAGTGGATAAAGTCATTTCATGTGATTCCAATGAAATAAATCTAATATGGGAAATCCCATCTGATGATGAAAATAAAGAAATACTAAATAATATGCAAAATTTTCCAGAAGTCGATGAAGCAATGGTTTTTCTCCTTGAAACGGTATGTTAAAATCTGCCAAAAGACCTAGAACATGCGACATGAACTCTAAATAGATTTCCGTAAACTTATTTTCCATGGTCATCAACATATTTTCTGTTACTTTTGAAGGATCTTGAAAGACAGTGAACAATACACTAAAGCCCCTGCCACACTGTCAAATTTTCGCCTTCAACTATATTTGACAATAAAATTTGAAGTCAAAATACGGCCATCAAATATTTCCTTCCAACAAATTTTATCAAATAATCATGAATGTGTTTGAAAATATGTCGCACTGTAAAATTTTATTACTGGGAGAATATAATTTGAAATAGTATTTAAAAATTATTTTCACTGTGAGATATTGCTCTTGTTTTTCCATGCAGTCCATTACACAAAGAAATGTAAGAAATGTTGTAATTTATTTTTGCTTCTTTACTAAATTCAAATTTTATTTATCAGAGATGTTTCCTGCACAATGAAATTTAATGCATCTGAGTACGTAATATTATGTGCAATATTCACTTAAAATAGCATTTATGCCCAAACACCTGCAAAAATTAATTATCTTCATAACCTGCTTCGTATCCAGCAAATGTCCATTATTTTAAAGTTTCTTGACGTCCATTTTTGTAATGCACAATTATGTTTGGCTGAGACCGTCAAACAACAAATAAATTTTAGAACTGGTCCAATCTTCAAATGTTTGATGGAAACTCAAGTAGTCCAACTTTCTCAGACAAATATGGCAGCATTTATGACGTTTTGATGACTTCATAACTGTTGAACGTTATTTAACGGGACTTAAGAAATATAAATGGGTCAAGTAATGGTCAGTTTTTGTTTTTTGTTGAAAAAATCATACAGTTTAGAATTTTTCTAGTAAATTTTTGGGATATTTCTATAAACTCAGTGAATCACTATTTAACATGTATACCAACCTCTTGTGATCCTGCTTTAATCTGTATTAAATCATCCATCTTTGCTGGCTGCCAGGATCCATGGATTNTCCTGCTTTAATCTGTATTAAATCATCCATCTTTGCTGGCTGCCAGGATCCATGGATTACCAATCACTGTTCTGGATCACTCTGGAAACAATATAAACATATCATAAGGAATAAGCTGCAGTATATAACACAAGCAGCTTAACCTTATATCCTAAAATATAGCAGTTAGGATACATGGACATCTGTTATACAGGTTGTTTCACTTGTTTTCTTTTTCTGTCTCGAAAAATTAATGTTTCTGTGCCTTTCTAATTTTGACATGTGTAACGATGTCATAAATTATCACGCGCCAAGGGGTGGGGGGCTGCCTTATGTACCACACCACAGCTGATAGTCTTTTTAGAAGAACTTCACACTTTCCTTGTAAACAGTGAAAGTGTCTCAACTCTCTTGCACTGAGGCCCTAATACCACCACAATCTAGCAAGTTTACTATCTTGCCTGACATTGACAAGAGTTCTTGGAGAAGGAAAGGGAAGAGGCCAAATGTTGATAGGCATCCATTGACATCACTGTGCGGTGGTGGTGCCAAAAGGGACTGGATATATGGACTATGATAGTTTTTATAAAGTTTGTAGGTATCTAAATGTATAATGATTACTTTCTTACAGATTTTGATATTTCAGTTTTTCAGCAGTACAAGATTAGGATATGTTTAATTCCAATGCTCAGTGTCTAGTAGGCATACATTTTTTGGCAGTAACAGTACAAACGAGTTGAATATACTTGAAAACTGTAGCCTACTATATATATTTTTTAATCCTTCAGCTTTGATTGCTCTTCGAAATTCCTTCGCATAATGCAAGCTTCGCTTCGACTTCGCTTCACATTTAAAAAACGACCTTTGCACATGCCCAGTTAATATTTATGTAGTGAAAATTAATTCATCCTTAAAACAGTTTTAGTGAAAAATTAAAATGAGTGCCTCTAAGAAAAGACAAACATTTTCATTAGCTGAAAAGTTAATCTTAATCAAGCACGTGGACAGTAATCCCGGTAGAACACGTACAGCAATTCCTCGGAATTTGGAAACCCCAGCGACTACTCTGAACCGAATCATTGATGAAACCAGGAGATAAACTTCCATGAAAGATTTTATGTTATGTATTTTGCTTGTAGACAATTTTGTGTGCTTTGGTACCAGGAGACAAACTGCCACGAACAATTGTGCTTGTTTTGCATGTACAGTAATCTTTTGCTCGTATACTTATTTTATGATTTTGCAACCAGGAGATAAAATTTCTTAAAAGATTATGTATTTAAAAGAAATATTTGTTTTGTTCATTATGTAAAGTTGTGTGTTTATTACGGTGCATAATTTTATATCTTTTGGTGTCCACTATAGTGCGTATGCGAGCTCCTTATTTATCATTCCTAAGAAACAACCAGGGAAATACAGTTTAATTAATGATCATAGGTAAGTGAATGATAGGATGTATATTGTTCCATACCCGATACCTGTCTTAGAGACCGTTTTCCAGTATTTATGTAGGGGGCTAAGTTTTCCAGTATTTTGGACCTGAACTTTGTGTTTTTGTAGTGAGAACTTCATCCTAAATCACGAGAACCTTTAGCGTTTTGTACCCCATGAAGCCTATATCACTGGACTCATTTAACGATAGGAGTAAATTGCGGGCCGCAAGGAATGTCAAAGAATATTATTTTAAGCGTTAGGTAAATACGTGCATGATTTTGTGTTCACATATATAAACAATGTGTGTATAGATATAGTAACATTATAGAGGAGCACCTTGAGCACATTTATCTGATATTAGATGCTTTGTGCGAAGCAGGTTTGACGGTTAATCCCAATAAGATAAGTTGGTCAGAACCACACGTCAGATATTTAGGGTTTATTATAGCTAATGGTTAACTACGCACCGACCTGGAAAAAATTAAAGCCATTGTAAATTTTCCAGTGCCAAAAAACATTAGGGGTGTTTGCCGTATTTTGGGCATGGTTGCATTTCATGGTATTTTCATACCAAATTTTTCTCATATCACTAAACCTTTTAAGTTTTTTGAAAAGGAAAGATATTGAGTTTTTGTGGGGATCAGAGCAGCAAAAAAGTTTTCAAATTTTAAAAGACAAGTTGACTCAGCTGTCTGTTTTGCAGTTACCAAATTTTCAGGAAAAATTTTATTTGCATTGCGATGCCAGTTCAATTGCGCTAGGAGCCATACTTAGTCAGAAAAAAGATGGAGAATTTGTTCCCATCGCTCATGCCAGTAAGTTGTTAACAGCAGCAGAAAGAAAATATACCATATATGAAAAAGAATGCTTAGCTTGTATTTGGAGAATGGAATATTTCTCAGACTACTTAGACCACGTGCCTTTTGAGTTATTTACTGACAATCAAGCTCTAAGTTGGCTTTTGAAATCTAATAAACCTGTTGGTCATTTAGCATGTTGGTTAGTGAGAATAGCTCGGTTCAAGTTTGAGATACACCATATAAAAGGAACCGAAAACTCTTTCACGCATGTTTTGTAGTGATGAATTTGAAGTGGATAAAGTCATTTCATGTGATTCCAATGAAATAAATCTAATATGGGAAATCCCATCTGATGATGAAAATAAAGAAATACTAAATAATATGCAAAATTTTCCAGAAGTCGATGAAGCAATGGTTTTTCTCCTTGAAACGGTATGTTAAAATCTGCCAAAAGACCTAGAACATGCGACATGAACTCTAAATAGATTTCCGTAAACTTATTTTCCATGGTCATCAACATATTTTCTGTTACTTTTGAAGGATCTTGAAAGACAGTGAACAATACACTAAAGCCCCTGCCACACTGTCAAATTTTCGCCTTCAACTATATTTGACAATAAAATTTGAAGTCAAAATACGGCCATCAAATATTTCCTTCCAACAAATTTTATCAAATAATCATGAATGTGTTTGAAAATATGTCGCACTGTAAAATTTTATTACTGGGAGAATATAATTTGAAATAGTATTTAAAAATTATTTTCACTGTGAGATATTGCTCTTGTTTTTCCATGCAGTCCATTACACAAAGAAATGTAAGAAATGTTGTAATTTATTTTTGCTTCTTTACTAAATTCAAATTTTATTTATCAGAGATGTTTCCTGCACAATGAAATTTAATGCATCTGAGTACGTAATATTATGTGCAATATTCACTTAAAATAGCATTTATGCCCAAACACCTGCAAAAATTAATTATCTTCATAACCTGCTTCGTATCCAGCAAATGTCCATTATTTTAAAGTTTCTTGACGTCCATTTTTGTAATGCACAATTATGTTTGGCTGAGACCGTCAAACAACAAATAAATTTTAGAACTGGTCCAATCTTCAAATGTTTGATGGAAACTCAAGTAGTCCAACTTTCTCAGACAAATATGGCAGCATTTATGACGTTTTGATGACTTCATAACTGTTGAACGTTATTTAACGGGACTTAAGAAATATAAATGGGTCAAGTAATGGTCAGTTTTTGTTTTTTGTTGAAAAAATCATACAGTTTAGAATTTTTCTAGTAAATTTTTGGGATATTTCTATAAACTCAGTGAATCACTATTTAACATGTATACCAACCTCTTGTGATCCTGCTTTAATCTGTATTAAATCATCCATCTTTGCTGGCTGCCAGGATCCATGGATTACCAATCACTGTTCTGGATCACTCTGGAAACAATATAAACATATCATAAGGAATAAGCTGCAGTATATAACACAACCTGCTTAACCTTATATCCTAAAATATAGCAGTTAGGATACATGGACATCTGTTATACAGGTTGTTTCACTTGTTTTCAGTCCTGATATTAAATAATTAAAACATTTATTGGTCATAATGTAATGAAATGTGCTGTGAACGTCATGAAGGCATGAATAATAAACCAATTCGGTTAAAATTTGGTGGAATTATGGAGTGGGTACAGGACAACAAAATTTGCCCATTTTGAACTTTCTATGTGAAAGTTAGATTATGGGTCATTATGGTGCACACAAAGCCATTTGGAATTACTGTGCAACATGCTTTAGATCAGTGGTCTTCAACCTGAAGCCCGCACATAATTTTTCAGTTAACATTATTTCTGCACAAAATCTGCACCCACAAAACTTACAGCACATTCACGTCTACAAGCATAAAGAACAAAATATGATCTATAAGTCATTGGGTGCAGAGTGTAGTGTCTACATTTTGTCACCTACAAAAAAACCATTACATCCTTTCCAGATGGTGATTCATATTCTGAAGAGAAAATAAAATGTTCTAAGACACCAAGTGAACTAGTCAACAGTTTTGTGGGTGTAGAATTGAAAATCATAGCAAAGACTATGAAGCATTATGTAGGTATTGTGCTCTCGCTTGATACTGGTGGTTACTGGGTTAAACATCTTCATTCAAAAGGGGATTGTACAACTTTTTAATATCCTGAGGTTGATGATGTGTCAAGAATTGCATTAGGTAAAATTAAACAAGTTCTCGAGGACCCAAAAATTGACAGAAGGCTTAACTTTCTATTTACTGACATTGATCATAATCAGTTTCCCAAACTGAATTGATGATGTTTCTGGGTTGTGGACACACATCTCGTAACACTGTAACACTGTGTCCGAAATTACAAATTCGTTATTTTGTAATTGTCAATTCGTAAGTATCAATTCAGATGTTGTTGACAGTTACTTGTTTAGCCCTTGCAGCAACACTTTTTACAATTATAGAGAATTTATTTTTACCCCTATTGGTAATTATCCTATCCAGTTTAGCGGCTTTTCTCAACAAAACGTCCTAGACCAACAAAAGTAGCATTAATGGATTCTGCACAGCGTACCTAGTTCATATTCAGAAGGGGGTCATGTTGAAATAAGTAGAGCATATTAAATAAAATAGTTAAAAGTACCAGTTGTTCGGCACTTTGTTTACCTCAATCGTTATTATGTTAGGTTACGTCATGATTCCTGCCGTCACCTTATTGGCTTGAAGATATTGTTACTTCACAGCGACGCATCACATGTGTTTAACGGACAATTTTTCAAACAGCTTAGTAGCCATTGTGATTTTTCAGGCGTCGGTCGTGATGTTCCAATCTGGCGGATTTAAAACGGACAAAGCAAGGATGAGTGCTTCTGTGCGTTATATTCGCCTATTAAGGAGTGCTTCCGTGCGTAATATTAGGGTATGAACGAGTCCTTCAGGTGTTATATTCGCATATGTGATGTTTTAGTGGTACATGGTGTTTCGTCGAGTGAGGCAAGGTTGAATTGGAAGTTGACAGAGGAATTGTACCAGCCTAGGTGAGTTAACTGATATTCTTTTAATGTGTTTTACAGTTCCTTTAAATCCCTACAATCCTACATTCGCACTTTAGTGTAAAACCCAAACATCCTAGGTTAGTGTAAAACCCTACAATCCTAGGTTAGTTTAAAAATGTAAAATAGTGATTCACCCATCGTGGGGTTAGGTGGGCAAATATTACGAAATTAGTCGGACGTTAATGCCCTTAGTATATTCGTGTTCTGCATCATTAGTAGAGTAGAAATATATCATAATTTTGAATTTCTATTGTTTTTTTTTTTCAGAAAAGCCCCTACACTTAATAATTACCCAATCCGATGTTAGTTTAAAACCCTAGTATCCTAGGTTAGTTTAACACCTTACTACCATAATGCAATATAGTCATTAATATGTTGGATGCGAAATATATATAAAGCTTACTTGCTTATTAAAACATGCCTATTATACTTTATTAACAACTATTTGTTTGAAAAAATGTTGTAATTGCGCATTTGTGTATGTGCTTTGGCCACAGACTAAATATAAAGTAAACACATGGTCAACAGTGATGAACATGATTGTTTATCACTTAATTTCCAAACACGTTCAATATTATATGAATAAAATACTTCCAACTATTTGAATTACATCTAACTGCACTACAAATTGGTTAGAGGTAATAAACAAACAAAAGTTATTGATAACTAAACATTATCCTAACCTCATTTATTCAATTTAAATTTATAACGGCCCATGGTGGCTCCCACGGCCAACATCGAAAATTCCAAATGAAATACATTAAAAAGACAGAAAATCAGCTACAGACGAAATATAAAAAAATCGAAAGCCCATTTAACTCACAAAAACTGTCAAAACGGCACGTACATAAACAGACGCAGGTACCTCGACGCCAAGATCCAATAAACTGAACTGTAACCGATGTCGGGCTACAGAAGATCTAAATAATAACCTCAAATACAATCCAAAACCCAAACTATTCGCAGTTTGTTTTCAGTATTTTAATATCCTTGGATTGCCGTACATGCATAAATATAATCAAATCCCAACAAAAGATTAAGCATACAGATAATGCTTCATGGCACAAAACCGAATTCCAGGCCGAAAAAACACTACAAGTTAACAAACTTCAACAAATTCGACAAAATCATTAAACATCGCTAATGTCCATCATCGAAAAGCCCTATTCTACTCGCATGGCTCGAACAGAAAAAAAATACCGATACCCGAACGCAAGATGCAAAAAACATATTCATCTCCTCTGTGTTATGTGAAGGCAGTGGCATTCTTTCGCAGTTCAATGATGTGAGCAGCAAGCGGGATCTTTCTCCTTTTCCTCTTCTTTCTCCTTTTGTCTATTGTTTTGGAGTTCAAAACCGACAGCTTAGAACAGGGATTCAGAGGAATGAAATTTCATTTTCAAATTCATTGTGCAGCAACTTTCATACTCCATTGTCTCACGACTATGGTAACCTGCTGGAATAGACACGAAAGCCATTGGCCAACATTTTGCAACTTTCAAGATTTTCAAAAGATATTATTTTTATTTTGAAATGTTTTTTCAATCAGTTTTTAAACATTTCAAATGTGCTAGCCATTGTGACATTCATTCTAGGCATCATAAATGTGTTGTATCAAGCTACGCTTCATAATCACGGTAAACAAATCACATATATTCTTAAAACAACTTACACGTTGAAGTGAACATCGCGTCCCGAGCTCCTTGGGCCCACACTGACCCTGGCAGTTACAACAACTACACTATCTATACCGGGCAGTGCCAACCATGTCCGGCCAAGAGTGCATTGTGCAGGTAGACAAGAACGGAACTTGTACCTTCTTGCTGACAAGCATTACATAACTCAAGAGACCGCCCTACTCGTTTATTACAAGAGGTAACTCTTTTAATAAATGGGTAGGCGATCAGTAACGGTGTTTGCCCCAAAGCCACAGCCGTTGGGCGCACTGGCAATTGGTCATTCCACCGTGGCTGCTCGCACCGCGACATACAACATGACGCACCACCAAGTGGCCTCAAATTGGCTTGTAGGCCGAAGCTTAAGTGATAAGTCCCCCAAAGTGTCACCCAGTCGTGTGCAGCATTTTTACAAACACAGTCACCGTATTCACAGTTACAGTCAGGGGTGTGTTTTATAAAGTTAACAGCACTCGAGCATGGCATTCCACACCCCTATGCCCAGGTGAACTCGTCCATCCCTTCAGCAGTCAGCCACCATGTAACACTAAAGCCAGTGAAATTCTGACACGTCATAGGAAGTGAAATACAACACTTTTTGAAAGAAAACATAATAATGTATTTAATGTGTATTTATGTATTAGTTACATAGCTTTCTAAAAGGGAGATTAGCTATAAAAAGCCCCCATACTTTTAACATGTTATTTAGTGTGGTTACACGCCCCGCCACCTTCACAATTTCAGTCTTGACAGACAGACATTTGTTAATAAACGGGGGTGTCACCAATGTGTTCATTTATTGTGCAATTTTTCACCATTGCAATCATATGACATATTGTTCATGTTATATTTCATCATTCACCGTTTGACTTCGGTTTTCGTCACTCGTGATGGAAACCGAGGCCACTCGGCCAGTTCGCCTCAGCACTCGGACCAGACCAGCAACATTTTTTTTCCCGGTCCGTGAGCCCCCTCGGTACCAACATTTAGGCTGTAATCATTTCACTGCAATATTTAATTAATTAACCAGGACATTAATTTTATTTCTTCTAACTCATGAGAGGAGAGCCACCAACTTTCTCATCTGAGAGCTTAACACTATCATGTATCAACATAATACCAGGTTATTTCACGCTTAGGTCAGCGACAGGCCGTAAGTGCTGGGTCCATTTTCATATATAATTCACCTGTAGTCAGAACAGTGAATAAACCACTTTACCAAGTTCACTGTGTCAAATCATTGTAGGGTACTACACCCTTTGTAGCATCACCCATGATTTCATAGTATATTTCAGGCGTACGAGATAGCCTAAAGCCTCTTTACTCAACCTGCGGGCCGCATGCGGCCCGCCGAGCTTTTGTGATTGGCCCACCTGGAGTTATCAAATTGCCAAACATTTTAAATTGCGCGCTCATCAGAGAAATTATGGGCGCTATAAGTACATAAATCCCTACCGCGGTGCGCGCAGTGTTGGGATATAGCAATCTCTCTTATTATCTCGCACAACTCAGAGTTGCGGGTTGCGCGAGCGAGACAGCCAGCGGCGGGAATTCCCCTTTTGCTTTCACACTTCTGTACCTACGTCTTGCCTTATTTGTCGTCACTTGTTTTAAATTTGTTTACATGACACACACAAATTATCAAAGTTCGCCTGGTAATTGCAGTTAATTGGTTTTGTTAAGTGTAAAATAGTTATTTTTCTATCAAAATAATGTTAGGAGTCTCTTCTAAGTATAAAATAAAAATATGTGATGAAAACAGATTGTTTCAAGACAAGTGGGAAACGGAATATTTTGTTGTTCCTAACAAAAACAATGCAGCTACTTGTTTGATATGCCGAGAAAGTGTTATGTTAAAGAAATACAATATTTCTCGTCATTTTAACACAAAACANAGACAAGTGGGAAACGGAATATTTTGTTGTTCCTAACAAAAACAATGCAGCTACTTGTTTGATATGCTGAGAAAGTGTTATGTTAAAGCAATTCAATATTTCTCGTCATTTTAACACAAAACACAAATCGTTCAACGAAACGTTTCCTTCTGGATCGTCTTTAAGAAGTGAGAAATTGAGTTTTTTTAAGAAGTCATTGCAACAACAGCAAAATGTTATGTCCGTGGCATTATCACAAGACTTCGCGGTAACCATGGCATCATATCAAATTTGTTACATTCTTGGTAAGCATATGAAACCGTTCACCGATGCAGAAATTGCAAAAGAATGCTTTATTAGTGGGGCCAATGCACTTTTTGATAAATTCAGCAACAAAATACAAATATTGTCTAATATAAAAAAACTACAGCTCTCCGATTCAACCTGTATAAGGCGTATTGAAGACATTTCAAAATTCATCTACGATAACTTATTAGAAAACCTTACAAACTGCAAGTTTTTTAACTTGGCTTTCGATTCCAGTACCGACGTTTCAGCAACATCGCAATGCTCGGTGTTTGTTAGATATTGTACAGAACANCCAGTACCGACGTTTCAGCAACATCGCAATGCTCGGTGTTTGTTAGATATTGTACAGAACATAATTTAATCTTTGATGGTTTTTTGAAATTTCTTCCAATGAAAGGTCAAACCCGAGGCACAGATTACCTTGATACTTGTTATTTTATGGTACATTTCAAATGGCAACACTGAGTTGCGTCACTACTCCGTGGCGGACTCGAGACCACGGAGGGATGTCAGTTACTTATGTCAGTTAAATGCTTATTAAATACATCAGTGTTCAAAGAAGTGTTGTTTTCTATACTTCTATTATTCTAACATGGTAGCAGAGGTGCGTGGTTTGGAAGCGTGGTTCGGAAGTGAACGAGTGAAATAGTTTAGTAAAAATTCCTAAAAAAGAACAGTTTTGTTAATCAAAATAGCGGCTAGAAATAGTGACATAAACATTCCAATTTTCGATGGAGCGGACTATTGTAATTGGAAATTACGAATCCTAAAGTTTTTACAGTTTAAGAAGTGTAAGGATGTGGCAGTAAGTCCGAAAATGAAGACTGATGATGACAAGTGGGACGACAGGGATGTCCAGGCAACAAATTACATTTATAGTGCCACATCGAATAAACAGCTGGAATACATAGGAGAGCTCGATACTGCTTACGAGATTTTAAAAAAATTTGACGAGATGTATCTAAAAAAATCAACGGCGTTGCAGATAGTGTGCCGACATAATCTGGAAACTATCAAATTAAAAAATTACTCGGGGGTTAGCTTATTCTTCGACGACTTTGAGAAAGCTACAAACGAACTAAAACAAGCAGGAGCAATAGTATCGGAGCAGGAAAAGCTAAATTATATGTTGAAGGCGCTACCAGTTAATTACAGCCATATTGGTGATTTAATAGATGTTCTACCGGAGGGTGAGAGAACTGTGGACTATTTAAAAAGTAAAATAAAGTTAAAAAC
>NQII01010344.1:2394-20705 GCA_002778355.1 Clitarchus hookeri | reverse complement strand
CGAGTATAATGATGTCCTTTTACATACCTCAGTGCGATGGCTTAGTAGAGGAAAAGTTTTAGAAAGGTTTTTTTCTCTAAGCCATGAAATAATACTGTTTTTAGAGCAAAATAATAAAGTGTACCCTGAGTTACTAATTGATGGATGGTGGTGTCTTTTAGCCTTTCCTTAGTGATATTACAGAAAAACTAAATAGCCTCAATCGGAGTTTACAAGGTAAAAATAACATAGTCTCACAGATGGCGAATAAAGTATTTGCTTTTGAGGAAAAGCTAAAACTTTATCATGAAGAACCACAGAACAAACATCTGCACAATTTTCCAACTATAATTAAGATAACAGAGGACCGTATCGACATTTTTGAGGACAATTTATCTACAATTTCAAATTATATAACTGCACTATTAGATGAATTTCATAAAAGGTTTCAATATCTAAGAAAAATTAAAAAATGTGTGATGCTTGTAGAAAATCCATGGCATTTAGAAACAACCACTATCTCAGAGCTGGCTTCAATTTTGAATTGTAATTACCCAGAGTTGTTAGATGAATTCATCGATTTTAAAAACGACACCCACCTAGAAATTTTGTTTAAAGAAAAAANCAACACCCACCTTTGAAATTTTGTTTAAAGAAAAAAGGAAAAAAAAGGAGTATGTGGAATTTTGGAGCATTATTCCCCAAAATATAAAAGCATCCAAAGGAGTGCTCAAATCCTATTAACATTCTTTAGGTCGACATACGTGTGCGAATCGTCTTTTTCAAAAATGAAGTACACAAAGAATGTGTACAGAAAAAAACTTACAGACTCTCATCTGGATGATGTGATAAGGTTAGCAAGCAGCAACAAGCCAGATCTTGATAAAGTTTTGAAAAAGTGTTTACAGTATCAAAAAATCGCATTAAAAGGTTTAAATAAACTATCTTTGTTAAAGCCTAAAATATTTATGTTTATAAAAAGTAAATACATTGTTAACTGTTAAAATTAAGTTTTTTATTTACTTACACCTAAACAATTTTTACTTGCGGCCCGCGACACTATGACTGAACGGTATTTGTGGCCCCTATAAAAAAAAGGTTGAGTATGGCTTGCCTAAAGTCTTGTCATCAGGTATAAATAGCGCAACAGTAAGTATGTGACGACATCATCAACTAACTGACGGAGATATCCATGGCCCCCTGGGTAGTCAATTGAACGACCCTCATCATCAACTCTCCACTCGGCGTTGGCGTCAGGCTATATAACACTCAACCAGCCCTGGGTAACCTCTGCGACGTCAATTTGAATATCCGAGTTACTTTCCGTAGACAATTTGTCTATGCACATGGAAAGCTCATCAATTGTGCTTGTTAAACCTCTTATGTTCTGATGGAATAAATACAAATTATTTTCATTAGTGTTTTGGGTATCTAATAATATAATATTATTTATAGTATAATATTTGAACTATTATTGAATGTTTCTTGTATTAAATGTGAAAGTAAAACTTCTCTGTTACATGAATGAGGTGTTATTGGCATGGACTTCTTTAGCCTAAAAAAATGTCTACGATTTACAACGATTACCTGGATTATTGAATATATTAATTCAGGCAACTGGTAAAAACATATATAAAGCTTTTTCCCGTATACAAACAATTTCTAATTTATAAAGAATGTTTTGGGTCATTGTATCTAATAAACATATTGTTAAATGTAGCTATATATTATACCAAAGGAAAGTTACAGTATTTTAATTTACAGGCTGGTTAAGAAAGTATGATAAGAGAGAAATAATTTTTTTAAAATTCGTAATCATTTGATTAATTTTGTAATATTCACTTGTTGCATATGCAATTTGTTTATTGATAAGGAAATGGTTAATAGAGAGAATGTAGTTAATTTATTTTAAAAAAAAGCCTACGAACTCTTTGTACACTCCTTTGTAATATCTACGATGAGGTATAGTTTGTTTTATTAATTTTAACTCTGCCACGGGTTCACTCTGTAAGCTGATCATTCTGCAGATCGTTTTTAATATGGCATTCGGTAATGTTTATGGCTACTCAGGAAATATTTTTTATCGTTCTTGGTTACTTCCGTTTTGTTCGTGTTGGGCTATTTGTTCTTTCGTGTGTTGTTTTTGATTTTGTGACGGAAAGCAAAATGGCTTCAATTGAAGATGTTGATTTAATTTCTCAAGAAACAGGTAAAGTATAGTTAAATGGTTGCGGTGAATAATTAAAAATGTACTTACAATAATATTTGGTTAGACAGTGAGTGATGTTTGACATGTTTTGGCCGTTTGGTAGTGACAATTTCGAATGTTCCCCTGCCGGTTTGCATTGATAGCAGTTAGTTGGGAAAGTAAAAGCATTAATTTATAGGTTCTTAGTTTTAGTATATGCATTCATTTGTAGGATTAAGTCCTCAAGACCTTGGGATGTAGGCACAGTGACTTGTATATTTAAGTTTTCAAATTTGGAAATTTAAATAAAAAAAGTGTTCTATGAGATCAATTATAACCAGTAAAGTGGTCTCGAAGAATTTTTTTCTCTTGTTAAATTTTAAGTGATATACTCTTGAAATGATGTTAAGTTGTTGGTTTATTTGAGCACTCATTGTTTTGTGTTTTTTTTCAGTGTATTGAAGGCAGTGTTTTAATTTCTTTTGAGTTTTCGTTTTATGTAATTTGTGTTTAGCACTTTGTAAGGTTTCAGACCCTGCTACGAGTGGGTAGATTGCTGGTGCACATCGTGTNTATGTAATTTGTGTTTAGCACTTTGTAAGGTTTCAGACCCTGCTACGAGTGGGTAGATTGCTGGTGCACATCGTGTTTGGGCCAATCTGAACTCTGATTGATATTTCGTGTTTGTGATGTCGGTGGTGTTGCGGTGCCGGGTTAACTTTCACCCTCAAACCACCGGCAGAAGACCAGCAATGTGCATATGATTTGCTTCATAATTCTCTCCAGCAAAACCTTGACCAATAAATTTAAATTTGTAACACCAATAAATTTATGACCATAATGTGAAAACAAATACGTAAATTAGTAAATGTTTGTACTTGAAAGTATCTTCCGCAAAATTTGAGACAAATATGCCGTACAACTGCAACTACTACTATTTCATTGTATGTAAGAAAATATATTATGAAAGTAATTTAAATTATAATCTTGTAATTGTCACAATTTATATTATAACACAAAACTGAGGACTAACAGTAGTTTTTTCATATTTTCTTGAACTGTAATTTGTTTTTACTCTTTAAGGATGAAATATTTACAGTCGCCACTTACAACACATAGCAGAATTATGTTCACAGGAACAAAGAGAAATATTTAGTATACATGTTTATCATGTGTTCCAGTATATTTTATTGTTACTAGTAAATCTGAGGAAAACATTTTGAACTTAAAAGATACTCCTGTTGTGTTCGTGTGCAAATAAACTATTTACTGAAAAATTATTCACATTTCTGTTCCATTTTGTGTTTGGTATATTATTTCTTGTGTTTTCAACAGTTGCTATACTGTAGGTGGTTCAGTTCATCACTGGAACTGTTCGCGAGTTCACATTTGTTCGAAATGAAAAGTGATTCCGGGTTCGGAACGGTTCATTCGTCAGATTCGTACGGAAGATCACAACAGTTCAAGATGGAGATTGATTCTGATGGAACGGTTCATTTGCCAGAACCGTTCGCGAGCCTGGAACGGTTCTGAGCTACTCTGTCTGTCGCTCAGAGACTGAACAGTTCCAATGCTGCGAACAGTTCCATCCAATCGCTGGACTCAGCAATTCAGTGTACTTAAGTAATACTCGTATACATATTTAAGGCGGGGTGTATAATTTTTTACTGATTAGAAGTAGAAAATTTAAAAATATTAACAAATTTGGTGAATTTTCTGTACGGATGTAGTGGAATAGTGTGGCATTGTAACAGAACCGTTCTGTGAAACATTCCTCATCCGGAATGGATTGTGATTATAGTCGGAGGGGAAAAATTGTAAACAAACTTCCAAAAAAATTGTTATTTGGAAAACACAAATTGATATTACGTTAAACTATCCTTTAAATTGTAAGCAGTGATTAGTATCCGAAGCTATAGAGAGTAGAGTGAAACCTTGTTGCATTCCTGTTTATGTCATTTTCCTGTATCAGTTGATTTTTTTTTGGATGGTTCCAACAAATATCCTATATAAACAATGTTAAAAAGCTGCATGCTATGCCCTTAAATCATTCATTTACCTGCATCCATTGACNGTGCTGGGAGAATAACGACACGATATCCGGAGGCATAAAAACAACACGTGCGCTGAACCAAAGGGGCCACCCAAGAGTTCCCGCACGTGCAGAACAGAACAATAAACTTCCAGGCCAGAATCAAGGGGCGACGCCAGGCCGACTGCGGACCACAGGAGCAGCGGCCACGTGTTTTACGACTCGGGGGACGCGGCGGCCGCCCCGGATACACGTGCAGAGATGGTGCAAGTTGAATATGGTGATCGAGCCTACAAAACCAAGAGGAGGAGGGAGGAATGGAGCAGTCAGTCTAGGATCGAGCAGTCAGGCAGTCAGTCGAGGATCGAGCAGTCAGGCAGTCAGTCTAGGATCTCGGAGGACCTGAAGTGAGGCGTCCGGATCGAGAATGCATCACGACGTCGACCTCAGTCGGAGGCCGTCAAACGGGACGTGCGACGGGAAGAGTCCGAGAAAACGCGGCAGTCGGCCGACGGGAATCTAGGAGGGCGGAGCGAATCCGGGAGAAGACGACAACGGCAGCCGGCCGTCGTCAGACGAAGAGTGCTGAGTGGACCCGGGAGGAGGAGCTTCGAGATCAGGCGTCGAGACGCCCACCAAGTGCCGGAGCAGTCCCAAGTCGCCAGCCGAGAGAAGACAGCGCCTCCATCCAGATAAGTAGAGTCATCCAGCGAGTGTGAAGAATCTTGCCCCCCCCCCCCCTCCACGACGCGAAGCGCCGCGCCAAACAATACGGAGCCTACATATAAAAGGGAAGGGGAGTGTTGTCTCGTGTGTACATGTATAAGTGGCCCTGTTAAGCGTTAATAAAACTGATTTATTGGTAACCTGAAAACGAGGTGAATTTATTAGTAAATTGGACCTAGAGACAATAGTGTCGACGTATTCCTACGCCCTAACACTGAGGGCTAGCCTCAATTGCTGGTGCCTTACGCAGAGAGCAGATTCAATACCTACTTATAAACCATAGCATTGGGTAGGTATCAATTTTGGGGTTGTCATGATTTCATAATTAAAAGTCAATGAAGTATTAAAATCATTACTCCCAAAAGTTGTTGGAGGGCTGTTCAAAATTTAAAATCATAATAAAACAAATATCTGAAATGGTTACTTAACAAAAATTGTCTTGTGAGAAAATACCTATTTGAAGAATATTTCAGCAACTTGCTTTATGAAATAAATATTATGAGTATAATACACATTTGTTTATTCGAATTACCTCACCTGTATGTGTATGTAAATATTATAACAGGCAAAACTAATATGGTGGCTATGTGGTTACTTCCAATTTTTTGGAAGTCCTGCTAAAATGCTACTTTCAGGATTTTCTGCCGCCTCATGGAAACACAGCTAAACTGAGTCTAGAAACTTTCGCCAAAGGTACAATGTCCCACATTCATATACACTTAGTGTGTTAATATTTTATATAGACCTAAGAAATATTTTTTACTATACATTACCATCTCACATTCACTATTGTTTGTGAAAATTGCAACACTAAGAAAGAATGATCTGAACAAATCCAAACTCGGAGGATGTGTAGAGCAGTGTACCAGCAATAAGTGATTACAATTGCAGAGAGATGGCATACACGTGGACCCAGCAGCGCCAAGTTTAGTCAGTGGAGAGCCATTAAATGAAGTGAAAGCAAGCGCGAGTATGCCTACAGTCAAGTCAACTGGTGGTTTTACCAAGAAAAATTCTAGAAGTTTTTTTCTCACCAGTTCTATAGGATTTTTGGGGTGCTGAATCCGAATTTCATGTTTGTGCCCTCGAGGGTGGTGAGCTTCACAAGAAAACGCAAAAAAGCGTAAAAATTTCGTACTTTATTCAGTTTTTGGCTTATATCTCCTAAATGATGCGTTTAATCGAAAAGACCATTCTATACAAAATTAAAGTAGACAAAAGTTCTTATAAAATGCAATAATAAAGTTTAATTTTCTGACGAAGTATCCAGGCACTAGAGCGAACTGAAAAAGGGTGATTTTTTGGGCCTTTGGCAAAAACTATAGAAACGCTCTCTTTCACCCGCGATAACTCAAAAAATATGCGTTTATTCGAAAATGCCACTTCATTCAATATTAAAGTAGACCAAATTTCCTATAAAATGCATTTTTTAAATTTCTCATAACCGGGGTCACGCGATGAAAAGTGGCAAGTTTTTGGTCCCCCTGGCCAAAGCTGAGAAGTGCCCTCTCCCACCTTTCTATCTCTCATCGGCGCTCTACTTTCACTATATCATGCTTGAAAACAGCTGTTTTTAATGAATTGATTGTAAATATGAATTTTAATGAAGTCGTATTATGTATTACATGAGATTTCTTGAAGTTAGTTATTAAAATTAGAAATAACCTCGGGCTTCATAAAGGACTCGTAGCAAAGTAAAATAAGTTTGGAACATACTTTTATTTTATTTTACAAGAGGATTTGGTTATTGAAGTCGTATTCGTTTGCGTACAGACGTTGATGGTCCGGGCAGGGGGATGTCGTCTCGGGCAGTAGAAGGTCCGGGCTGGTCAACTTGAAGAGGGATGAATGGCGGTTCTGCAAGAGGAAAAATTATAATAGAGTTGGATAATTTATATGATAGAGAAAACATGAATAGTAAAGGTATAAATCTGTAGAAATTCTGTAAAAAAATTGTAAGAATTACTACTTTCCGCACCACGTCGAATAGTGAAACCCCCTTTCGAAGTAAATGCCTTGAATTCATGTGGTGGCATAGAATGCTCCAATGTAAGCATATCTTGCAAATACATATGGGCGCACTTACCATACAAATAGTGGCCGCTGGCGTGGAAGTATGGTAGCATCTTGTGTATGACTTCAAGTTGTAGTTTCCAGTTGCCCATTCGCTCAGATTCAACAAATCTCACCACTAAATTTATCATTTCGAAATACTGAATCCACAACTTTGCAGTGGGCCCTAGATTAGCGAAATGTTGAAGCTGAGCTTTAATTTTTTTGTTCAATTTCCTTACCACAATCCCTTTCATATGCGTCCTTTCATGTGCGTCCAATAGCTCAGATAGATTCATGCAATACAAAAGTTGCTCAACTTCGAAGTGGAACGTGGGGGAGAAGTTGAGGGACTCCATTATCACCTTACCTAGAGCTGTAAGAGCCAACATGTGTGCTCTGACAGCCCTAGCATAAGCATGTCCAGTCATAATCTTCTCAGTACTGTTGACCGCGTACACTGTATTGAAAAGTTCGGTCAGACCACTCCCTTCCATGATGAAACCCACTGCCCCCATGAATGACATTAACAAATGAAACTCTCCTAGCCTTATGACCACATTAGGCAGTTCAGGGTCTCCTACATGACTCGCAATAACATCTCTCTCGTACCTTGAGGTAAAGAGGTTGATCAAATGTGACAAAAGTGGTTTTCTGCCCCAATGATTGCGTTTTTTTTACAGCACTCAACAATGCTGTGTAGATTGCATCATAACTACTCGGAGGAGCGTTGATGAACGTCGTTTGGTACGNGCCCCAATGTTGATGAACGTCGTTTGGTACTGTACTTCTCTTGTCACCTCTTCCAAGAACCCATTCCACCCACAAATGCCTGGAAGATCTTTATATTTGCTGTACAGCCACAGCAGGAGAGGCACTAATGGAACAACTGTGTCAGTGTGAGGGAACGTTGTACTTAGGTTGTTGACCTTAATTGCGGATAAGCCAACATCATTTTCCTCTCAAAATGTTTCAGTTGAACAGCTCCGACAGTTCCAACCATTTGTGCTGATGGTATACCCTTCAATNATTCCACCCACAAATGCCTGGAAGATCTTTATATTTGCTGTACAGCCACAGCAGGAGAGGCACTAATGGAACAACTGTGTCAGTGTGAGGGAACGTTGTACTTAGGTTGTTGACCTTAATTGCGGATAAGCCAACATCATTTTCCTCTCAAAATGTTTCAGTTGAACAGCTCCGACAGTTCCAACCATTTGTGCTGATGGTATACCCTTCAATCGTGCAATTTTTTGACCTGGGACTATTGCACTTTTTGGGGTGACACATTGGATGCTCCCCATTCCGTGAAAAGTGTTATGTCCATCAATAGTTTCAATGTTGAAGTCGGCATTGTCGTACACCATTTGGGAAAGTGCTTGTTTCTCAACAGCCAGAGGAGGGCGCACTATTGACGATATTTCAAATTGGGTTACTTTGTTGTAAGATGTACAAAATCCCAGGGATGACAGCACATCAGTCAATTTTCTAGAACCACATTCCTTGTATAAAAATGCTGCCAAGCCGATTTGAAGAGGAGACAGGAATGACAGAGGCCGCACAGCACAAATTAAGCTATGTGCAATCACTACTGATATTTTCCTCCACTTCTCAAGATTCGCTCGCTTCTTGCTCACCACCACGGTGTCTGTAAAAGCTCGAACAGATCTTCATTTCCTTCTAGAAACCTATCTGATGGGAGGTATTCAGTCAGGTTATATACTTGGGATCTTATATCCTCAACAACAATGGCAGCGGCCGTTTTAACTATTCGAAGCCTTTCTTCTTTTTGTGGCAGTTTCTCAACCTCACAAAACCAGGAATGACTAATAATTTTGTGTCCAGTGGCCTTGAAACACACAACATAAGGTTTACTTGATGTAAACAATATATCGTCGCCACACTTTTTTCAAGGAGATGTGTTGTAACTAACTGCTTTTGGATGAGGACGGAAATCACCTATAATCTCATTCATCAATTCGTCCATTGTGAATTGACATTCCTCATCACTTTTTTCTAGAAAACAGTAAATTGTTTGCATAGCAGCATCCAGGGGTCTGCCTACAGTGTGTGTCCTTGTCTGTTGTAGGGACTGGTGCAAAGTTTTTATGCATAGAAAATGATACTGTGCATCAGCTGCTACCAAGTCTCATTAACTGTCTTTACACGGCGTGCTATAAAACGTCCGAAGTCATCATTACGATTTTTCACGAGTCTAAGAACTTTTTCTCTGGCAGATAATTTCCTCACAGGGTACACCAGATTGCGTCTTGAGAGAGGCTTTCTTATTTGTTTCATCGCGTAGTCTGGTGGCGCCTCCTCTCCGCACAACAAACAATGCGTTTTGAAAACAAACTCGGGGATAGATGAACGCAGCTGTTGTGATGCAGGTTTCTCTTGAGCCCTCCTCATCAAATAAGCAGCTATCGACTTTTCTTTCACGTAACTCTTCCTACAGTTGTCATGGACTTCAATTTGTGTAATCCTCTTAAATACAACAACCTTACCATCCTGTCTTTTCCTACTGGCTTCAATGAAAGATTTCAACCCCTTTTGTTTCACAACACTCGTCTGTGCCCCGTATTCTAACAGCTTATCACAAAGGCCACATTCCGGGTGAGACATTATGCACGCACATAACACTGAAAACACAAGACCACATGAGATTTTACCACGACGTGTTGGTGTTTCTAAGCAAACTAACTCAATACAAGAGCAGGTGGGCTAAGAGGGGCTCCCCCTCCCCAAAATAAGGGCTGGGGAAGGGGCTCTGAAGGAGGGATTGTGACTAACAACACATAACGGGACCAAACGGAAACGGGATTACCCCTAATGGGTAATAGCCGCACCATTAGGGGTAACTAACTGACTAGTGCCGGCTGCCCTGAATGTGTTCATACACATTCATACTCAGTCACGTAAAAAGTCATTTCTCCTGAATTATTTTACTTTCTTCATCTAAGCCTTCATAAAAGAAGGGAACATAGCGCAGTCACGTTTTAGGAGGGCATTCCTCTCGTTTTGGCTGAGGGCCAAAATACGCCATCCTACATCGAGCTTTACTGCGTGACCCCCGTTATGAGAAATTTAAATTTCAAAAATGCATTTTATAGGAAATTTGGTCTACTTTAATGTTGAATGAAGTGGCATTTTAGACTAAACGCATATTTTTCTAGTGAAAGAGAGAGTTTCTCTAGTTTTTGCCAAAGGCCCCTAAAAATTGCTCTTTTTCAGCGCGCTCTAGCGCCTGGATACTTCGTCAGAAAATTAATCTTTATTAATGCATTTTGTAGGAAGTTTTGTCTACTTTAATTTTGTATAGAATGGTCTTTTCGATTAAACGCATCATTTTGGAGATATAAGCCAAAAACTGAAAAAAGTACGAAATTTTTACGTTTTTTTGCGTTTTTCTTGTGAAGTTCACCACCCTCGAGGGCGCAAACATGAAATTCGGATTCAGCACCCCAAAAAACATAAAACCGGTGAGAAAAAAACTTCCGGAATTTTTTCCTGAAAACACCTCTTTTGAGCACCGGTTGACTTGACTACTAGTCAACGTCAAAGGGCAGTATATCAGCATGTGAGTGAGTTTGAACTTGGAAGAATTATCTGTTTCCTGGTAATGGGTTTGTCATGCAGTGACATTTCGGCTCATACAGGGCATGCTGCTATTAGTGTGATGCGTGTGTGGAACTAGTGGATGGAAGACGGTCATGCATAGCTACGAGTGGGTACTTGACCACGCAATGGACCACAGCACGGGTTGACCGTCATCATGTCTGCAATGCCGCAACGGATTGTACAGCCTCGTACACAGTGTTGACTTGACACTGGAGCACTGCAAGAAGTATGGACCTGTCCACATCGACGATTCAACGCCATCTACTGTGGGCTGGACTGGTGGCATGCATAACATTGCGTCATATTCCATTGTTCAGAAATCACAAGACTGCAATGGGCGCATCAACGCCGTTGCTGGCGAGCTGAGTGGTAAAATGTAGTGTTTTCGGATGAGTCTCGCTTCAACCTGTCGTACAGTGATGGCCGCATACGTGTTGGATGCTAACGTGGTGACCGCAATCTGACACCTTGCATTGTGGAGTGGCATAGCGGACAAATGCCAAGTGTGATAGTTTGTGGCGCCAATGGATATAACATGCGATCTTGACTGCTATGCATTGAGGGCAATCTGAACAGCAACTGCTACATCAGGAAAGTTTTAGAGCCCGAGGTACTGCCCCTCCTTCAGGCAACTCCACATGCCATATTTCAGCAGGACAATGCCTGGCCACATGTGGCGAGGAATGTGCAAGCCTTCTTCAATGAATGGCAGGTGCCACTGCTTCCCTGGTTTTCACGTTCGTCTGACATGTCGCCCATCGAATATGTCTGGGATATGGTTGGTCGGCAACTTTTTCATCGTGGTCCTCCAGCAACCACTGTTGATGCTTTTGTGGGCTCCCATACAAACCGCATGGAGGGAGATTCCCCAGGAACATATCCAGGTTCTCTTTGATTCCATGCCACAACATTTAGGGGCTCTGGTTGCAGCATGTGGGGGCTTCACACCATACTGAATTCTCAAGGACAGAGATAATGTACAGTTTGTTCTGTAATCCTAATAGAGTTTGTATTGTCATGTACCTAATATGTGGTATAAAGTTCATTTCAATCACATGTATCCTTCCTGGTGTTGCATTTTTAAGAAACGTTAGTCTATTTTCTCTGTTTTTATTCATATTTATTAGAAGTGAAATATTAATTAAAATATATGAGTAGAATATAAGCAAAAGTTCTATTTAACCAAAATGTGGTTGATACATGGAATATTTAGAAAACAAACATACATTTCATAAATTGGATGTTTTTTAATCCCAAAAGTGTGAAGAAACTATGAATAGACTATAATTTGTATTTTGTCTGCTTTGAAGCTGACTAAACGCAAATTACAAACATGCGTCGAAGGTTTTGTAGACAAAACAGGTCAGGAACCATTTTGTTAAAAAAAAAATGCCAATTTGAACATGGCTTGAATTTCTTCGCAATATTTATTGTAACCATTTAGTTTTGGCATTTACAGTGATTATTTTTCTTTAATCTTCTCTTACCCTCCTCCCTCTTCACTTCTGATGAAGGAACATCCATTATGGAAACAAGTAAAATTTCAAACTATTGTAATAATCCATGAAAACTTCAAAATAAATTCACATCACAATTTTTTAGTGTAATATCTGATCCGAGGAAGATCATGTGAACTATTTACAATAGTAAATAAAGATGTCTTCTTACAATTTTAATATTTATTAGGTGTATGCATTTCTTTTTAATGGTGTTTTTATCTAGAAAGAGAGTTCAGAAAAGCACAAATGCTTAAACCTATGTACATATCATATGAATTGCAACAAGAAGGCAAGTGAAGCATTCATCAGGATGATGTCATCAAATTTAGTATAGAGCTGGCAACAAATTGTTGGTGTTTCAGTGTATATATGATCCATGTTTTGTGACAATTAAGCGTAGAAATTTACTTTTGTGTAGTGTTGCATTTTCTAATATGTGTTTGTCGGTTGTACTGTGGATGATGAGTGAGTTTGGCAGTGAGCAGAGTGGTGTAGTTATTTGTAGTTCCTTCCCATTTTGATTATCGGTTACCTGCATCACATTGCATATCTCTTCACAATCATTTTGACCCTTCTTTTTACGCCATGATGTTTTCATATTTTATAATCCTAAAAATCTGTGATCAGGGGATTGCAAAGGGTAATGTGAAAATTTAAATCTGGTGTTCAGAGTTTTTCTTACAAGTAAATTCCATCAAATGAGTCATAAATCCAAAACCTTCTAGGTCTAAGTCAATACCAAGTAATAATTCACGTATGCAAGTTTTTGATTAGTTAATTTTATTTATGCATGCATACTACTTAACCAGATATTCTGCACCAACTTTGCAATTGTTCACATTAGTAACTTTTCCAAAAATTGTGATGAGGGGTGAGGGTGTTACAAAATGGTGTTTTTTAGGCTCTGCAGAATTTGGCTATTCATTTACAAATGGGTACAGTTTTATATTTGGCGTGATAGTTTATGAATTTTGTTTGATTCCTGGAAATTACCATTTGAACTATGTGTGATTCAGTGTGTTGTAAACAAATAACACGTAAAGTTCAAATGAGTAAAAAATCTTAGCGCAGCTTTCAGGGGGGGATTGTAGGAGAGAGCTCGCTCGGTTAAAATTCTTGCCACTGGAGGAAGGAAATCACGTGACACTGCTGGCGCTATACATACCAAACTGATAATATTGATTTATACCACATTGCTGTTAAATATTGCACTGCGCAACTGATGTTTTTTGACAGGTAATATGCATGAGCGGAGCAACTCGTCCAACTGTACTGGGCTGCTGTCACTACTGAACTGAACATCCCAACCGCTTTGTGTAACAGTAATGGACTCTCCCAACTCTCCTGACTCATATTTGACTTCTGTGCATTATTTTCTCTTTCGGATTTCACTATATCAAAGTGCTGAAAGTACCGTTTTCTACTGTAGACTTGGCAGTATTTTATAGATGCCAGTCAGCGTTTCTTGCAGTGTGTGTAATGGTTAGTTAGTGGTGCCCTTTCAGTCCACCAGGGTGGTTATTTGTGAATTATTTAAAAATTGATGCGACAAGTTTTAGTTTAGTGCTTTGAAGATTGTGGATCAGCTATGCAATTTACAAAATGTAGCACAATTTATGAATCAGTTACTCCAAGGAAGTTCATTGGTCACTGAGCCTTGCAGGTTACAGTACCATCCCAGTATAAACTTTCTGTGCAAAATGTTTACAATGAACGTGAAAGGGTAATTGTATAGAATAGGGGCTTTTCTGAAAATAAAAGAAAAAAAATCACAGAAAGTGGTATATTTCTACTCTACTAATTACACAACACAAATATACTAGGGCCATTAACGTATTACCAACACAAATCACAAATACGATAGTGGGGAGGGCTATGAAGATCAAGGAAATTGTGGGGTATTAAGATGTGTAAAATATGTGCTACCATTATATACTCTGTCTCATATAAGTGGGCCAGATTCTGACAGGTCTGCGAAAGTAGCGCCACTGTTTACATCTGACTACGTATCCTTCTGCCATCAGCCGATTGGCCATATGGCGACGATGTTGTTTATTTTCATGCTGTCATCAGCTGATCCCCTTGTCAATGTACTGTTCGTGGGACGTTTTAGGCAAACTTGCTACTCAGAAATACGTTGCTGCTATTGTATATTAGTAATAGTAATGTGTATATAAATCATTAATCAGTAAATTGTTATGTTAAAGGGCAAAAATATAAATAATTAATTTAAAATTTATTAACTACAAAAAAATGTAATGCTAAACAAATTTTAAGATATTTTAGACTGACTTCTGTTTAAAAAAAAATTAGTAGGTTGTTAAAGTAATAATATAAAACCTTGCAAAAAATCAAATATTTGCTAACTATTTTTAATTTGTCCGAGACAATAAATTTGGGTTAACATTTGCGAGACGATAGTTGTAGGTATTATCACACTTTGAACGTTATAGCTAATATATTTGAGTTGGAAATATGTGACGTGGAATAACTTTAGAATCATTTAAAAACTATTCACGCGTGTTCCACTTTGTTCAGTAACAAGGAAATATGGTACAAGAACAATATGGCGTAATATTTACGTAGAGTAACGATTACCTGCCGAGTAAAAATTACAAGTACTCAAAACCGCTGTACACGAAATATATGTTACTTCAAAAATTATGCAGAGCTCGCAAAAAATAAAGCTATTGGTATCTGTTCGTAAATGTATTATATAAAGCAAACGAACGCCATTCTCTTCTGGCTTGTAATGCTTCGAAAAGAATCCCACAGATGGCGGCAAAAACATTTCAGCGTGTGGTCTGAGCCACATTTTTCTCAAGAGATAGTGTTGACTGTTATTCTATTATTGGCTTGGAACGACACAAATTTTAAATATATTTAGTCAAATTATTAGAAAAATTAATTCAACAATATTATGCAATATTTCTGTATGCTTTTGGAATTAATATCAAACACGTAAGGAAAGCCGGGTTGGAGAGGGGGGCTAAGACGCAGAAAAATATTTAGAAGTTGCGTTTCGTTTGAATACGGATCATTTTAATGTACCTAATTTTGGACACCTATACATTCCTACTTTAGCACAAAGTTTAGTTTCTGGCACTAAAAACAGCTGTTTTATGACCACGTAAAATAAAATGTTTTAATTAATCTAGGAACTCATTCTTATCCGCGTATGTCCTGCTTGTCTGATGTGTGCCGGCAGTGCACTCAGAATAGCCAACGTAATATTAATTTTTGTTCGTTCATGCATGAGCTGACACAGGTTTTGTAAATGGCACGTTGTTTGTTCGGAATACATCAAGTGCCACTCACTGACTGTCAGAACTTATATGAAATGAAGTATATTTCCGTACGTAATGTAACGTAACCTAACAAAACCTAAACTAACCTAGTGTTGCGTTCGTTTAGGTTAGGTGAAGTTATGTAATGTATGGAAATATAATTGTAACATACATATTTTACACACCTTTTTCCCCACAATTTCCCTAATCTTCATAGACCTCCCCACTATCGTATTTGTTGTTTGTATTGGTAATACGTTGATGCCCCTAGTATATTCGTGTTCTGTGTAATTAGAGTGAAAATATACCGCTTACCATGATTTTTCTTTTATTGTCAGGAAAGCCTGTATTCTAAACAATTACCCATGAAAGCATTGACTGTGTATAATGTAGGGTCGTTCCATATGAAATCTTCAAATTTTCTAAAAAAAATTAAAGCTGAACCATTTTTAATTTTCATTTTGTTGCTCAAGGTGAAACAAAAACATTAATTTAGATTTTGCTTAAGTTGAAGAGTGTGCCAATGTAAGTATTCTTCACGCTGGCCTTTTTGTACATTCACAATTCCATTTCCACTCTAATTTACAGTAACTGTTTGACAACTTTACAAATTTACTAACTCCATGTTTATGCAGCAATGTTACTATGTAGTATGTGCCATTCCCTCTATGAAAATCACTGTTAACATTTCACTCAGTTTGTTGCTTAGGTTGTGTATTCTTTCATTGTAAGTTACTACCTCAAGTGGTGACAACATTCTTAAAATATTCACTTTTTTCACTCATATCAATTCCTTTGTAAGTTTGAAGTGAGTGCTTGGGCCTTTAGGTTGAAAAAATATGACCCTGTACTCTTCTCTCTCTCCGCAGAGTCTTTGGTTGTAACAATTCCAATCCACCAGTCACCATCATAAATAAAACACATATAATCGTTCAGGTCTGGCAAAACAGCTTCTTGTGGTTTGGTGAAAGGTACCACTAAATAGTGATGAATAGTATTGGTAGACACATGATTATCTCCATTTACTGGAACAAAACTGTGATACATTCTTGTATTAGGAATGGTTTCAGCTTTTTGAAATAGTGTCTAAAGTAACTTCTCTTCACAAATAATATCTTCTGACGGCACAAGGAAAAATGTTATTGTAGAAATTTTGCTGGAACAAAATTTGAATATTTATTTTGGCGATACAATGTGGTTTTCAGTGGTCCTTTGTAAACTAGCCTTGTCACTAGACATTTAACTGTACCTCCGGCACCATCTCACAGACTTTTGCCATGTGATGTGGCAAAAAAATGCAATTTAGCAGACGACCGATATCTTTGTGCTTAGCCAGGTTAACAAAGTTTTTTTTTTTGTATTGAGCAGCTAAACCATCACTAAAATTATACACTTTTGTCCAGTTTGGTAATCTGTCATTCAAATGTTGAAGCAGAAATTTCTGAAAGGTGTGAACAGCTACAGTGTTGTGTGTCATCAAATAGTCTCTGACAACACAAGGTTTCACACTCTGCAAAACCACTTTCTTTGTAATATACAACAAATGGGTGCATTGTGGCTTAACCCAATGAAATGCCTGTACTTAATCTTGTATCAGGAAAGTATAGTTTTCTGAGAAATCTCCCAAAATTATGCACTCAGCAGAAGTAATATTTTCTGTTTTTGATTTTAAAAATTGAGACTGACGTTTTGCAACAAAGTGTGTGGCTTTTAATTTTATCAAATTTTCCTTTAGACCAATAAAACTCTTCCATATTTTTCACTAAGGTGGCAAGCTCACAGTGGTCAGTTGACAACCACTGTTTGAACATTATTTCACTCAGTAGCTCATCTTCCTCACAGTTGATTCCATCCAGTACATCAACTCCAGGACATTTATAACATTGTGAAAGCATATTACTTTCTTTTGAATCATCACAATCAATCATTTTCATTAAATCTTTGTATGAAATTTTACTCTCTGTAGTTGCCAACATTTATTTCACATTTTGGTGATGTAGGCGCACACATTCTGTATGTGTGCCACAGGCACCAGCTAGCATGCAACACTTGGGCCTTAATGAAGTAAACTCTGAAAACCCAATCTTTATACATTTCCGAGTTTCTTTGAATTTCAAGTAAACTTTATTTATATTAAAGAGTTCTAGGGAGATCAGAATTACCATTTGTTTACATTTCATGTTGACAGTTCTATTGGTAAATATTATGAGTATTTTTTATTTATTTGCAAAATTGTGAATTTTTCAATTTTTTTTACAATGCACTGCTTCAACAGTGTTTTAACACTTAGTACCCCATGTCATCCTAATGTTAATAACATTCAGAATGAAGTCGTATTATATAATGCACAACAGGTTACATTAAAAAATGTGCTTTTTTTTTTTTTCTCTCAAAGGTTTGTGTACTCAACAGAGGTGAAAATAACAGAATGTGACAACTTGTGCCTTATAGCTATTCATCAAGAGTATCTTTCATAAAATACCCAAAAACAGCAAATTTTCATTTTTTTTTTCCCAAGTTGGATATTATTTTTTTCTAGGAAGGAAGTGTTCAACCCAGATAACTTGGATGTCGCACACTGTTCTACATGTAGACACTAATCACACAAAAGATTCAATCTCTAAACGCAACTTTGGTGATGCAGAGTGGAGCATAAAGTGGGGTAGTCGTCAGAATGTTAGAAGCAGATGGCCGCCATCTTAAAAATACAAAATGTATTTTATATTATAAATATGTATACAGTGTAATGGTGTCTAACGCAAGCTTTGGTAAAATTCTAGTTTAGGGGCTTTTCTGAAAATAAGAAAAAAAACTCCAGAAAGTGGTATATTTCGACTCTACTAATAACGTAGAACACGAATATACTAGGGGCATTAACGTACGACGAATTTCCTAACATGTACCCACCTAACCTAACAGAACCTAAC
>NQII01010343.1:0-41011 GCA_002778355.1 Clitarchus hookeri | reverse complement strand
GTGCCTTCAGTATCGATGACTCATTGCTACGTCGCGGAATTTACATGTGTTTACACACATTAGTACAGAGCCGCGTTACTGGGGCCATAAAGTCATTATCACTACTCACAAAGTATCGTAACACCAACTGTATTGTACATCACACATCTACAGCTACATATTGGTGTAGTACATTTCCTAATGCTAATATATTTGCTGCGTGTTGGCTCCATGCCATACTAATTCGGCGGGGTCTCCTCGCTTTTTTTCCCGCGTGCAGGAAGGGTTGCCTACGCACCAGGTCATGGTATTACTACCACTGGACGTATAGTTTGCGATATAAACGGAAACGATGGGTACTAAAGCTTTTCAACTAGGGGGATTTATTTGCTAATTACAAAGTCCTGCTTCATCCGATGGTATCCAAAACCACGTTTGCCTCACGGTGTAAATGTTCCAAGCAATCAAAGGGTGCCATCTCCTATTATTTACGTGATGGGTGAGTGTATGACGTATCAGGCCTTCTATGTATCTAAGATCTTGATTTAATTGCTCCGTATGCCAATGTGCGTTCATCTAACCCAAGTACTTTGCGTAATATCCCACGTAATTGATATGCTTGTCACCCTTCGCCATTAAGGGTTTCTACAGCCCTTATTATTAGAGATGGAGTATGATTCCTCTTTTCCGGTCACGAATCACGTCCCCGAGTTTGTACCCGCTCTTGTTGAACACTGAAGAGAAAAAAAAAAACTGGTATAGGCGTTCGTATGTAAATAACAGAGTAACGCGATGCGGTCGGCAGCGCCTATGTAAGACAACAAGCGTCCGGAAAAGTTGCTAGATCGGTTACTGCTGCTACAATGGCAGGTTATCAAGATTTAAGTGAGTTTGAACGTGGTGTTATAGTAGGCGCACGAGAGATAGGACATAGCATCTCTGAGGTAGCGATAAAATTTGGATTTTCGCGTACGACCATTTCACGAGTGTACCGTGAATATCGGGAATCCATGTAACATAAAATCTTCGACATCGCTGCGGCCGGAAATAAATCGTGATAAAACGGTACAAACGACGTCTAACGAGAATCATCAAACGTGACAGACGTACAACCGTTTCTCAAATTGGCGCAGATTTCTATGCCTCCTGCATACCTTCGGACATTAGTCGAGTCCATGCCACGTCGTCTTGCGGCACTTCTGCGTGCTCGCGGGGGCCCTACACGATATTAGGCAAGTGTACCATTTTTTTTGGCTATCCAGTGTAATATTTTCATTTCTTGTAACTAGTAAATCATTACAAAAAGTACGGGTAAGAAAATAATGGACTATGTTTTCTGATTCAGCGATTTTTTGTGTGCATTGTGATGTAACCTAATACCCATATTGTTTGCCTTAGCTAGCACCACTTTCTGGGAAGTGAAAATCAGTAGTGTGGGACAAATGTGCGGATCTATGAGTGGGGCAAAAGTTCTCAATTCGAACTTTTGCCCCGTCTGGGAACTTTTTCTCTATGTGCGAGCTTTTGTCCCACAGTTCTTAAAAAGTTACATCTGTTATGATTTTAATAATTCAATATAATGGTCACATATTATTTACATTGATATGTATTCAGTTAAACTTCTGTTAGACTTGTTTGTGCGTATTGTTACAGTAATTATAAGAGGAAAATGAAACGGTAACTTTGTACACCAGATATGTTGGTGATAGCTCAACAGAGACTTGTGGAAGGGGTTTGGGTGCTAACTTTCATTAAAAAACATAGTTTGTCCTTGCGAACACATCAGAAAGCCAATGTGGCAAGAATTATGGGTTTTAACACAGTGCAGCTGGATGTAGTTTTAAGTAATTTGTCTGAGCATTTGGTACAACACAAATTCACACCTGATAGGATTTATAACATGGACGAGACTGGAATGTCAACTGTTCCGAGTAATGTTCCTAAAGTTATTTCCATCACTGGCAAAATAATCTGTAGGGAAAATTAGTTCAACTGAGAGGGGCAAGTTAATTACCACAGTCTGTGCAATAAGATCTGCAAGACATTATATAAACCCTGCACTTATCTTCAAGAGGAAAAAAAACAGAGCTCATGCTTGATGCTCCACTAGAGTCGGTTATGTATGTGTCTGACAGTGGTTATGTAAATACTGATGAATTTCTTCTTTAGAGAAAGCATTTTCAGAATCATATCTAGGCCAAAAAAGACTTGGCTATTTTGTTAATTGTTGATGATGATAGTTAGCACCTATCCTTAGAAGCTGTTTTGTTTGTCGGTATAATATCATTCACCTATCCTCACAGTAGCGCTACAAAGTCCAACCACTTGGCAAAAGCCTTTTTGAACCTCTGAATTTTTTTTGCAATAACTGGCTGCGGAGCAATCCATCAAGGGTCATTGCGTAGTTACAGATAGCAGACCTAATTCGCACTACGTGCTGTAGATGTGTTTCAGTGTACTGGGCTGACAAGGCTTGCCAAATTTGTGGTATTATACCTGTTAATCATGAAGTATTTACTGCAGAAAACCTTGTTCCTTCTGCAGTAACAGATACAGCGATCAATAGAGAAGCCATATCATCTTCAACATGTGCAGTTCCATCCACTTCTGGCACCCGGTGTATCTGTTCCGAGTTGAGTGTAATGCCACAATCTGTGCAGCATGATTGGGATTCTGATACTGATTCGGATTAGAATCCTACCACATCATCTCAATCAGTGTCAAACCCAGTTTCTCCTGCAGAAATCAGCCCAATTCCACGAATAAAAGACCCCCAGCAAAGCCAGAAGTGAGGTCCAAGTATGCAATAATTACAGGTTCGCCATTTTCAGCACAATTATAAGACAAAGCTGATGGAATAATAACAATATAATGCCCAATGAAACAAGCTCGAGCATTAAAACGTCAAGTTCAGTTAAGCGTAAGCGAAGCTGTGTTAGTGACGATACTCCAAACTGGTGTAAAACAGAACAAAACAAGTGAAGCAGAAAACATACTACGCTGTCCAGGATGTGAGGAGAAGATCGTCCATCCGAAGATTGGATAATGTGTAATGATCGCAATGAGTGGTGGTATGAATCATGCTCTGCTTATGGAAGAAGAGGTGCTTTCATTTGTGATAACTGTTAAAATATATCACCTGTTTTGTCAAGCTATTGAAATGAAGAGATTTGCCATGCAATCTATTTCTTTGAGTTATCAATGTAATTTTGTAGTGCATTTTTTTTTTAACTATTGGTAAAATGATTTTCAACTCAATTAGCAATTTTATTTTTATCTTGTACGTTTCTGGCAACATGCGAACTTTTACTTCACGTCACGCGAACTTTTGTCCCATTAGTGGTGCAAAAGTGCGTTTTTGCAATGTGTTGACATAAACATCAATGCAAGCAAAATATTGAGTGTTGCGTTATGATACCTAGTTCATTAAATGAACAGTGCATCAATAGTTTGATAATATAAATAACAGTTTTACGTCTCTATTTGCACAGAAGATATTTGGGTCCAAACATTAAATGTGGCTTCTTGACCCATTATGCACTATATTTAGTTCAGTGAGTGTCATGTCGATAGTAAAAGTGATTTGCATGCATACGAAATGGCACTGACCCTCAGATTAGCCTTTATCATTCGTATGTGACAGCGGTAAATGGATTCACGAGGTTTGTGTGTTTTAACCATGAGTAACTGTTACCAAATGTAGTAATTCTTTAAATGTCACTCAATTATCTAACTATCACAACTTCGTAACGTTTACCTGCAGGTTTGAAACAATGAATCTAGCTAGGCCTGTCTCCTCTATGTCCAGCTTGAAATTGTCTGATCTGAAGAGGTTACGGAAGACCTAATCGAGAAGCACCCTAACTAAAGCGTGTATGGCGAGATGGAAGATACCTTGAACGATGCTATGCAAGTCTGCATGGCCGCTTGTGTGGATAGTTCGATGGAGGATTTGTCCACCTGCTGGCCATTTTCATAGACGTTTTCGTAAATGGTCGTGTGCAATTTTCGATGGAAGGTTTCCTACAAGGTTGAAATTTTAACCAATCAGAGAGAGGGCGGTAGTAATTTTTGTTATTTTATTTTGAGAAAGAGCGTAAAACTATTAAATATGAATAAATATTAAATGAAAATACCTGAAAATGTTAACTGATTCTATTACAGCATTTTGCGAAAATTATGGTAAACATTCGTGTTTATTTAACACAAATGTTCCAGTTGTTAGATCAAAACGATTAGGCTGTGTGCATTAAAAACACTGTTCCTAAACCACAGTTTCAAAAGCAAAATCATAAAAAATACACTCGTCTTTACTTATGCGGCAACAAGTGTCGTTGGATAGGTTATACCAAAGAACTCTCCATAACTGATTGCATGCTGGCTCGGGTAGCTGGTCCCGTGGAAGCTTCTGCCCGAGCCTGTACGGACAATTTTATCGTGTCATACAGGCTTAAAAAAGTAATCTAAATATTGATAGATTTTTTTATATTTGTTTGTTTGACAAACGCTTTCGATTTTATGTCGGTACGCTCGGCCAGCAAATAAAAGGTGAAAAATAATATGCACTGGTGTCGTTAGGATTTGCGCCCATTGCTTCCTACACCACATTTATCCTGGAATAAAATGAAGATGAAAATATCGATGACGAAATTCCGTCTTACGAAATCTTTCTCGCACACTGTGGCAACACTGTACTACGGTGCATAACCTTTTTTCTCCCATGCTGCAGTAGATATAACGTACCATAGTTGAGTATGTTGGAGAAAATTATAAAGAAGTGAGTAATTAAGAAATTAAACTAATAAAATAGAAATGAAAGAGAAATTAATGCAGTTGTTTACAAGGGGGAAAAAACGACAGAGCTAACTGTAATCCGTAAAGACGCCGTAATAAATAAGTGCTTTATTTGTATAGCCACGTTCGAAAGGCAGAATAAGTGTGACAGAATAATAGATGTTTTAAATTTCTTCTAACCACCAAACAGTGTTGCCCGATTGTTCGAGTAAAATTTTGTAGGACAGAACTTTGTCACTTAGTTCATCCACCACAGTGCTGGCGGCTCGCCCTCTATATATCTGCTCCGTCCGGAGGCACGGCCCGGCCAGCTGAAGGTGATATTAGTGACGGCCCGGTTTTGTACTAACTGTTACCAAATTATTCGGCGCACATCGGCACGCGCGCAACTGATTACACGGAGACTAATGTTTTTAGCACGGCATCAGGCTACGCGCGCAGCTACCTCACCCCTCGGTGGTCACACCACGCTTCAAGCAAATTCACCCGCCGGCAGTTGTGGCGTTAACAGTATTTTTTAAATCAAGTATTCGTGTGGTTCAGGCCTTGGTTTAAAACAAAAGTGGGCAAATACAGTAACGACGTAACGAGCTGATGCGTCTTTGTGTGCGTGTGTTGCAGGCGACAATGGAGCGGCGCCGAACAAACTGACAGTGACCGACTGTGATAATCAGCCCTGCACCTTCCACTCAGGGCGCATTGTCACCATGGACGTCTACTTCCAAGTTGGTATGGTAAACAATGTTCGGCGCACAAGCTGTGTGTAGTACTATAAGAAGCCGCTTACCTTTGACACGAGGAAGTGTGCATACATTTACAATTAACCCCCCTCATTAATAAAAACCGAGCAAGGTTGCACGGTAATGAACCACTGAACTCGCGATCGGGAGGACCCGGGTTCAATTCCCGGCCAGGTCATCCTGAGTTCCGTTTCCTATGGTTTTCCGAAATCACCCCAGGCGAATGCTGGAATGGTTCCTTAATGCTGGCCATGGTCTATTTATTTCCTATTCCTGCTCCATCTCCAATGAACTCGCTGTCGGCGTGAATTTAGGCCCAAATTACCATCATTGCTAAACTACTAAAACAATCTGTGCCACCCATAGGCGTGCCTAGGCATTTCCATTAGGGGGAGGCCACTAAGTTTTATAGAATGTAAACTGATATGAGAATTATATATACATACTTACATACATAATGTTTGAGTACCATTAAAAGATTTTTGGGCTCACCCTTACCTCCCGTTCATGTAGCAGTTTTCAAAAAAGTACTGCAGTTTGTGTTGCCATTTCGACGTTCCGTTAACTATACGCACTGCACACTATATTATAAGAAAGTTATTCCGATTCCTCGGCTATATGCGTCTGTGTTCTTCCTATTCCTGACAAATCTTGCCATGAAGTACAAAACTTGAAGGTGAAAGGTCCCATGTGGATTCAATACTTGTTTACAAATATCTGTTACGAAAGTTATGTTTACAAATGTGACTAACATGGTTTCTGTACTGAGCAAAATGACGAAGAAATGTCTTTACGTAAAAATATTCCTAAGCAAACGTCGGATACACTAAGTTAAGCAAATCATGAAATTCCAATTACATGTATAGGTTACGTTGTGTCTTTAAAACATGCACATTAAAAGATTCTTGTTCTGTACATTATTTTATAATATGTATCAAAAACTAATATATTGTTCCCATAATAATTGCCATATATTTTAAACTTAGTGGTATACACAAGTAATTCCAATAATTCCAAATGGAAACAACTCTCTTTCAAAAAAAACCCTTGCTAAAAGCTAAATTTCACTTATTTATGACAGCAATTACTCGGTCGATAGCAAACGTGTTGGCGAAATTTTCAATATTGAATGCCTTTATTTTAAAAGGAGAAGGGGGCATAGCTCATTGCTCATCTTGTCTTTGTGTGAGGTCTTCTTACGAACAACATTTAAGAAATACTACACATGTGTGTATATGTTCCAGTTTACTACTATTCTTCACAATGTGGCTTTTCGTGAAAATGGATTATACGGGCGTTTTCAAGTGGGATGTGTTGTGGTCGGTGTGGTTTCAAAAAGATAGGAACTCACTACTGTTGTATTTTATTTTAAGTCTTCCCTTTAATATAATTTAATGTCAGTCATATAAGTCAATGTTCTTCACTGCGAACGCGGTTAAAAGTCTCATTGTTAAGTCATATTACATAATTATTTAAAAATTTCGAAAATTATTTTGATGTTTTAGCAAATTTTCCACACAGTACCTCAGGTGTATGAAAAGGTGAAGGGTAGATACTGATTCAAAATATTTATATCGTCCTTTTGATGCACTATGAGACAAACTTGATTGTCAACATGAACACGTCCGATAAAATATTCTTGCCGAGCGAAAAATTCCATGCCTAAATAGCTAGCCACAAATTAAGCACAATTAATGATCAGCTCTTGCACGCGCGAACACGACAGACGGGCTGCTCTCTTCTTCCTTCATACGCGTTGGCCAGCTGTTGGCTTCGGATGCTTGCTGACATCGCGATATAGGCTGTTCTTGGTAAACTGAGTTCTTTTGAAAGCCCGGATTAAGTCTACTTGTATGCATATAACGCATGCTTCCACCATACGTAGATCTAACATTGCCATATACCTGATCACTTTATTCGTGCGTCGATCAAGTGAAACTTCAAAATTATTAGAAAATTAAATATTTTATAAATTTGTAATTTGTAGACCGAAATGCACAAAAATTTGCAAAGTAAAATAAATAATTTCAGTTTTCACAAATATTAACATACCACCTTTAATTCAACATTTGGAAATGGAACTACTTCCCTTCCGTCGTTACCAACTTTACTGGGGCAGGCCAGTCAGTGGGCCCGTTAAACTACAGGATGATTCACGAGGAGTTACCGCCGTTCGTAGGGCCTATTCCTTACATCATTTGGGGCTAAATGTATCATATAAATGTGGGTCCTATTACCAATATTTACAGAGTAATTAGAAACATTTGAAAAATGACGAATAAAAAATTAATCCTTTCAGAAGTCAATACAGGGATATATTATCAGACAGTATTATTTACAGTTGAGCGTGACAATTACGTTTAAAAAGCTTACAAAAGATGTTCACAAATGTTTCCGTCTACTTCCATACACTTGGCTGCACGCTTATGAACCGCACGTGTTGCTCTACGTAACTGCACACGGCTGTCTTTTATGTTTGTAGCAGCATGCATAATATTCGCAAGTAGTTCCTCGCGTGTTTGTGCAGTCCTGTGGTAAACAATATCCTTCATCCATCCCCACACGCAATAATCTAGTGGTGATATATCTGGCGATCCAGGAGGCCAGGGGTGAAAACCGCCTCGTCCTATCCATGTCTCAGGGAAATGCACATTTAAGTGTTCAACCACAGCACGGTGGAAGTGAGGTGGTGCACAATCATGCTGGAAGATCATACGACGTCTCACTGTTAACGGAATATCCTCAAGTAACATCAGCAGTTCTTCTTGCAAAATTGCAAATACACCACACTGGTCAAGCGTCCCGGGAAAATGAATGAGCCAATCAGCTGATCGTGTAGATCACCACACCACACATTGATTCTGAAACGGTGTTGAAAACTCCTTTCCACTGTAGGGTGGGTATGGTGGTTGTCGAATTGCTCTGTAAATATTGGGAATAGGACCTACATTTATATTATATATTTTGCTCCAAATTATTTAAGCTATAAGTCCTGTGAGTGGCGGTAACTCCTCGTGAATCAGTCTGTATATGCAGGTAGAGGCAGCGAGAATTTTAAAGGTTGACTTCAGAAGTGCTCACTTTACAGTGAAAAGCCTTTACTAACTAGAAAACGTGCTTCAAAAGGGATTATAAAGTACTTTGTATATTCTCGGACTCTCTAGCAATTTCCAAACACGAAATAACCAGATGTTATGTTGTATACAGTACTTCTACCGACAAAGGAGAAGCCCAATCGGGTATGAAGGAAGATAAATTAATATTACGCAGTCCAATGCAACGAGGTTACGAAAAATTGAATGTAAACTAAGATTCATTCCTCTTAATTCATTTTAACATTTAGTTAGCTAGTTTTAGTTCATTACAATTGATGATGAGACAAAAATCGTAGCCATGTAAGTGCCCAGTTTTAAAAATATAAGAACTGAACATAAAATAACGTTTAAACTTTTTTCTTTTTGCTATGAATTACATTTAGCTCTCTTATTATTTTTCAAATAGAGATCCAAGAAATTGTTGTAAGTTGATCAGCAGGAATCCGTAATAAATCATTTTCTAAATGAGGATTAAGTATGCAGGAGTCTGTGTCTCCCAACAGTCGCATTTCTCATCGTTGGCATATTCCATATTCATCTCACATCAAGATTTAACACACCCACTTTCTTGAATGTTTAAGTGGATCTCGATGTCAATTTATTAGTTTCTCTATGGAAAAAAGTTTTCTTCCAGAGGCGCTTTCTCTCTCCATAGTGACGGGACGGACTTAGCGTTTAAACTCCAAGATCTGTGAACAATGCTGTTCTTGGGTTTCAGACTTTCCTTCCCTTTTCCTTTTACAACAAATGAAAACAATTCAACCTATTTTCGTCTAATAATTATTCGAATTTACACATTGTACAGGAGATGTACATGACCTGCAGATTAAATGGTGACAGTTAATTTGATTAATACGCAACAGAACGGGCCAGAGAATTGCAAGCCCTGCGAAAAAAAAGGCATTTCCCTCCAAAAAAAAGGCTTTTACCAGAGTTGGCTGCCATACCCTGCAAACCAAAAAGATAACTAATAGACACAAACACACAACTTTCTTGACACTGAGTCACTTACTTAACAACTGTACTATCATTTATACTAAAATCAATGTCCTTCCCACCAATACTTCTGAAAATCATCCTTGGCTAGTGTCTTCTCCTTCTGTACTATCTTCGTGGCATGTTTTAGGTCCAACGAAACGACAGCAATTGATGTTGTGATGCCAGAAAATAAAACCCAATGAACCTATTTTAATTAAACATTTATTTATACACATATATACAAGAGCTGTACATCACCTCAAATACCTATATCGAAAAAAATATATATATATATAATTTTTTCCTGGTACTATTTCAATTTCAAAGCCAACAAACAGCTACACATTTTTTATGAGTAAAAGCTTCCCGTACTTCTCCTGCATACTCTACAGCAAAACATTGTCAAAGCAGAAGGCTGTAGTACTTCTGATTGTGCTTTCCATTCAGACTTGTCAACTTTCGGATGATGTTGTCTTTGCTGGAAGTACAAAGCAGCATTGTACGCGACAATGCTGCTTCAAATCAAGGATTGGTCTAAATTGATTCCCGACCATTTCGGAGTTATAGAAGGATTAGCTTTTGACATAATATCATCGCTGCGGAGGGTACTGCTAATGAGTCCCATTTGACAAATTGTGGCCCATGCCCAGCAATCATCTGGGAGGATCTTTATATGTACTCAGTTTTAGTTAGCTGAAATCATTTACACTGTTATTTTCTTAAACGTGCTGCTTCTGGAAAACTAGGGAACTAGACATAAGGGAAAATAATAATTACAATCTCACCAAAAACAACTGGGAAACATGTCGAAGGGAATGCAATGATGTCTACATTGCTCTTTCGCCGCTCTGGAAGTGCTTGTCCACAAAGTATCATTCATATTTGTGATTCCACGTACGTTATATCAGTGGGGAAGAAAAGGGAGAGACATTGATGGCACAAAAGTCGTCATAATTTACTTAGGTATTTTAGAGATAAGCGAAGTTGAGCGAAATATTTACAGATGATAAGTTGTTACGATAAAAACCTAGTAAAGTCTTAAGATTATAATTGTCTGGAACCCTTCGCTAGTGGTTGTTGCATGTATAGTTTCTTAAAGCAAATTCTTACATTTGGAAAACAAGAATTACCAGGCTCACGCCTAAAGTTCGTTTTTACTGAGCCGGTTAAAATATTGCACAATAATAAGTTTCCAAATTGATTTCTTTAATAACTTCCTAATAATCTACGTCACATTAAAATAATTTAAAAGTAAATCTTATCGTGTATTCTTATCCTTTCTCAAGGGAAAAAAATTGTATTTATGGCACTGTGGTATCATTACAAACCAGAAAAGTCGCGAGGTAACTAATCTGTATACTAGATATTTCAGTATTTTTTATACTTTAGCAGATGCAACTGGTCGTTGACTTCCAACTTCTAAAACTGAGGGGGGTGGGTGAAACATGAAATGGGGACTTCATTTTGAGAAAATGTTTATCATGGTTTCAAAATGTTCGAAAACATATTAAGTTGTGGACCAAGCAAATAAATGTAGAGTTTTATTATTTTGAGCATGTTATTTATGAGGAAGTTTTTGATTTCTGAGTCACTCATTTTCTTTTAACTTTTGACAGCTTGTATGCTTACTTCTTCCCCATGATTTATGCTTCATTTAAGCCTCCTAATTCTTAGAGCTGACTTTATAAAAGAGAATTCTGTCATTTACTTTTGAGAGAAGAACTGCCAGTAATACTTTCATTATATTGAGTTTGCATTAAATTGTTATGTTTCTATTTATATAAATTTCGATTTTAAATTTTTAAATATTATATACAATTCATTTATTGTAATAATTTGTGTGTTTATTACTAGTACCCTCATGAATCTAGAGGATCTGTGAATGGGTGACAATCTTACTTCAAAGAATGTAGTCTGAAAATATTATCATATTGGATGACTTTTCTTTTGTTAGGAAATAATATTTTATGATTTCGGTGGTGTGAAGTTCTTTAATATTCGCTGTGAAGGTAACAGTAAGTGTACCACCAACTGATTGTAATATATTTTAGTAATTTTTGATAGTGTACATCTATAGAGTCACAGAATTACTTAAGGTTTTCAAACCGGTTTATAGAGGATGATGTTTAAAAAAACACCGACAAAGTGGAGTATGTAATAAAGGGTAACAAACTGAACATTTTATAAGTGGGAAGTGGGGGGGGGGGAATCCGGGAACCGATGTCCGTGAATGTGTGATGTATTTTCCGTGGGGCGTCAAATGATTACAGCGATTCGCACGTAAGACGTACGGTTAACGACAAATTTAATCAGCCAGACACCTCCACTAACCCAACAAGAGTATGACATTATGAATTACAAAAAGTACTCGAATTGTTGACCCCCAGCTTCATTGCAAAGTATTCAACGGCGGTGCAGAGATCTGCGCGCGTGGGGAAAGGCGCCTGTTTGTGTATTAAACGTTTCATCCGCGGCGTCGATGAACATAATCTTCAGGTGTTACTGGAGTCTCGTGCACCATATGGTTCATAGTACCTCAAACAAAATATTGAAGAGTTGTAAGAACTGGTGAATGTGGAACCCACTGAAGAGATTCCTCTTGCCTATACGTCGATCTGTATATGTGACTTCCACGTGATCCCGCACATTTTCTGTCAAAGTGCACTGGAGCTCCGTGGTTATGCTGCCTCTGTACACTCGTATCGCATTTATTTGCTCATTAACTGCTGCCCTTGAAACATGGCAGTTCGACAATTAATACATGTTTGAATGCTTTCTTGTAGACTGACTGTGGTTGATTCAATCTTCCTTGTGTGAAGTACTTCGAGGTCCAATCGCAAAGGTAACATGAACATGCTAATAATGTTTGTCTAAACTGTCGTAAATTATGATGTGACATCTTTGGGTCTGTAACTAAAAGTACACAACCTTAAATCGTGGTGTAAGTACCAGAGCTAGATGATGGTTCATATCCCTGCTGGTAAACATGAAATTCTGCTAAACCATATTACTGTCACAAGATATTATTATTATTATGTTAATTTTTGTTGCAGATCACGATGTCTCAAAGCTGACGCCTGATGTGAAGGTAGCTGCTCTNGAAACATGAAATGGGGACTTCATTTTGAGAAAATGTTTATCATGGTTTCAAAATGTTCGAAAACGTATTAAGTTGTGGACCAAGCAAATAAATGTAGAGTTTTATTATTTTGAGCATGTTATTTATGAGGAAGTTTTTGATTTCTGAGTCACTCATTTTCTTTTAACTTTTGACAGCTTGTATGCTTACTTCTTCCCCATGATTTATGATTCATTTAAGCGTCCTAATTCTTAGAGCTGACTTTATAAAAGAGAATTCTGTCATTTACTTTTGAGAGAAGAACTGCCAGTAATACTTTCATTATATTGAGTTTGCATTAAATTGTTATGTTTCTATTTATATAAATTTCGATTTTAAATTTTTAAATATTATATACAATTCATTTATTGTAATAATTTGTGTGTTTATTACTAGTACCCTCATGAATCTAGAGGATCTGTGAATGGGTGACAATCTTACTTCAAAGAATGTAGTCTGAAAATATTATCATATTGGATGACTTTTCTTTTGTTAGGAAATAATATTTTATGATTTCGGTGGTGTGAAGTTCTTTAATATTCGCTGTGAAGGTAACAGTAAGTGTACCACCAACTGATTGTAATATATTTTAGTAATTTTTGATAGTGTACATCTATAGAGTCACAGAATTACTTAAGGTTTTCAAACCGGTTTATAGAGGATGATGTTTAAAAAAACACCGACAAAGTGGAGTATGTAATAAAGGGTAACAAACTGAACATTTTATAAGTGGGAAGTGGGGGGGGGGGAATCCGGGAACCGATGTCCGTGAATGTGTGATGTATTTTCCGTGGGGCGTCAAATGATTACAGCGATTCGCACGTAAGACGTACGGTTAACGACAAATTTAATCAGCCAGACACCTCCACTAACCCAACAAGAGTATGACATTATGAATTACAAAAAGTACTCGAATTGTTGACCCCCAGCTTCATTGCAAAGTATTCAACGGCGGTGCAGAGATCTGCGCGCGTGGGGAAAGGCGCCTGTTTGTGTATTAAACGTTTCATCCGCGGCGTCGATGAACATAATCTTCAGGTGTTACTGGAGTCTCGTGCACCATATGGTTCACAGTACCTCAAACAAAATATTGAAGAGTTGTAAGAACTGGTGAATGTGGAACCCACTGAAGAGATTCCTCTTGCCTATACGTCGATCTGTATATGTGACTTCCACGTGATCCCGCACATTTTCTGTCAAAGTGCACTGGAGCTCCGTGGTTATGCTGCCTCTGTACACTCGTATCGCATTTATTTGCTCATTAACTGCTGCCCTTGAAACATGGCAGTTCGACAATTAATACATGTTTGAATGCTTTCTTGTAGACTGACTGTGGTTGATTCAATCTTCCTTGTGTGAAGTACTTCGAGGTCCAATCGCAAAGGTAACATGAACATGCTAATAATGTTTGTCTAAACTGTCGTAAATTATGATGTGACATCTTTGGGTCTGTAACTAAAAGTACACAACCCTAAATCGTGGTGTAAGTACCAGAGCTAGATAATGGTTCATATCCCTGCTGGTAAACATGAAATTCTGCTAAACCATATTACTGTCACAAGATATTATTATTATGTTAATTTTTGTTGCAGATCACGATGTCTCAAAGCTGACGCCTGATGTGAAGGTAGCTGCTCTCGGAGAGTTGGTCGACTTCCCCTTACCCAAGGATGGCTGCAAGTCTCTCATCGCCGCTTCCTGCCCCGTAGAAGATGGCGAATCTGTCACGTACCGTTTGCAGATGGACATCCCAACTGTCATCGTTCAGGTGCTCTATGTTCAAAACACTGCTGTCTTGTGCTATTACAATGGTGCCATGACAACACCACCCGCCCCCCTACTGACAACACATTTTTGAAATAATCAAACGCAATACTTCATGATGATATCATGAATGGCGATGACATCCAGTGTTAGGCGCTTCGTGCACTCCATAGTATTTAAGATTATTCAGCATCTACGAAAGGAGGTAAACTCAAGAAAAGGTTAAATCCATTGCACACACGATTAGTACATATGTATAATGCTACAGGAATGAACACTTCTTACATTTCACTGTGTAAAATACACATGGGGTACAAACATCATGGGATTATACATATATACAGAATGATCATGAATTACATGTAGAAATGATGGGAGGTGATTTCCTATGCAAAATAAGATTGAAAACATTATACGGCCTGTGTCTTATAGTAATTCGTTAGGGAGGTAGGTGACCTTGAAAATTGGTATGTCAGGTGGCTTTAATTCAAAATAATAAAATCTGCTTGAGATGAAACAATAATTCCGTAAACACTGTTGTCTTGAATCATGATCTGAAATCTGCGAAACTGTTGTTTGGTAATAACATTCCCATTAATTGCGAAAATAGGGGGTGGCATGTTATTATACAACAAATGTGTGTACTCTCCAGTGCTTATCGCTTTTGATGTCGCCATAATGATGTCTACATTACCGTACAAAAAATGTCTTGATGTAAGTCTCGCAGGCAAATGGTTGTCGTGGAAACAGGTGAAATTTTTTTGTATGTTCGCCTGACAGGTATCCTTACAAACTTTATCATGTCTCCTTGGCAACAATACGCCTGAGGAAATTGCAAAAAGGCAACAATTTTGTGCAATAATGTACATATTATTATGACATCATTAAAAGCCATAAACACCCACGGGTTACACAAATTCTTTGGATAATAACATGTCATCCCTTTTTCTGAATTAATGGGGATGATATTACCCAAAACAGTTATCAGATTTCAGATCTCGATTCAAAACAACGGTATGTACGGAATCGTTATTTCATCTCAAGTAGATTTTATTAGTTTGAATAAAAAACCATTTGAAATATATATTCTCCAGGGCACCTTCCCCCCTTACGAATTAATGTAGGACATAGGACGTATAAAATTTTCTATCTCATTCGGCATGGGGAATCATTTCACAGCGTTTATGCCTGTAGTTCATGATCATCTGTATACATGTTTGTGAAAATTCAACACTATGAAGGACCGTCACATAAAAAAAAATTATTACACAAATTATTTAAAGTATTACAAAAACCAATACAGTTTAATAGCAATGTAACATAATATATATCGCGGAGAGCCCCACGACTTTTGAAAACCCTCTCATCTGAAATAATAGTCAATAAATTTATTTTATTTAAGCTTTAGACGTTAACTTCCCAATACAGTGGAATGTGCATACGGGGATTATTTCTAACAAAGCAATATGACCTGAACATTTCTGGCAACATGTAGTCGGGCGATGTCCTTTGTAATATGGCTCCAGGTGTGTGCTGAAGGAAGGGCATGACATTAGCCTTCACTACTTCCCTGAGGTAACGGTTGCTGTTGACAGGTCACAATTCGTAGCAGCGATGATCGCCTACGATAACCAAATTGCTCCTCAAACCATCACGCCCATCGTTCGTGCAGTGTGACGTTGTACAACGCATTATGGAAGACGGCGCTCATCTTGATACCACAAAACGCATTTGTGCCATAATTGTAATCCATGTTTAAGTGGGACTCGTCAGAAAACATATGTTGTCACTCAGCACGCCAACGGATGTGTTCGTGAGTCCATTGTAGCCTGCCATTGTAGTGATGGTTCAGGCTCAAGAAAATTCTCTGCAAAGAAATGCAAGCACGCAGTCCTCTACGAAGCAGACCCAATCTAACAGCGGCAGCATGTAACGTCAAGACTTGTTGCAGTTTTCCAACGTTCCACTAACATTCGAGAGGAAGCTGAAAGGTCTGTCATTGGCGTGTGGTGGAGATGCCATCCCGTGGTGTCGTCATTTTTCGTGGTCCAGTTTCGGATTTTCGACTCGTCCTGTTCTCTTCAGTCCACTGCTTCCTCACTCGCAATTCTGTCGTGGCATAAAGCCCCATGTAAGCACAAAATGTGCATGAAAACTAACCCTGTCTCTAGTTGTAACACCACGAAGGAAATGCTACAAGTATGCAAATGAAACTCACAGTAAATGGAAAGTAGGATGCAAATAATTATAATTTGAGAATAATTACGCATCTTTATCGTCAGTGATCTAAATGATACTATTATAGTCAGTATGCTTGCCTGAAGGAGGATTTTCATACTACAAAATTGCTGACTCAAGACACCGGCAAAAAGCAACTAGAGACATGGTTAATTGCCATGCACATATTTGAGTGAGTAGCTTTAACTATGCTTATATTATGTATTCGAATGAAGATATTTGGGCAGCTCTTAACATAGAGGTCTTGAGAACCGATGAAGGTGAAGCGAGGTGAGTATGGAGTAGCGCCTGAATGAAGGGGCCGGTGAAACAGGAGATGCCCGTGAAAACCCGCCGACTAGCGACATCGTCTCGCACGATTCTCATATGCGAAAATCCGGGAACGACCCCGCCGGGAATCGAGCCTGGTCCGCCAAGGTGAGAGGCTAGTAGTCCTACCACTATACCATCGCGGCCCCTGCTTATATTCAGGAATACGACACTTCCAATGGGGCCAAGAATGATAAAATCTTGTAATATATGTTCTATATGTTGCACAGTTTACTGTCGATCACATGACTTAGTTTGATTTTAAGCAAAAATTATATGAGAAAAACTTTTCTTTCAACTAGTAACATTTATTGAAATAGATAGTTATGTGATACTAAAGTGTTCATATAGTGACATTTCTTTGTTGTTTATTCATTTCTGATTTTAATAACCTAGTTATCCTGTTAAGTCTTCTCATTACTTTAAAATAGTTTTTTTTTCTACTGAGACTTTGGATAAATGGTAAAAATATTAAGATTATTGCACATTTAAGTAATCTAAATCTTTGTTAAAACATTGCAGGCCAGCTGGAACGTTACATTTACACTTGCCGACCAGAGCTCCAAAAGAGTAACGTGCTTCAAGTTGATAGGTCAAGTTTCACCATGAGCAGACTTGATTTTGTGAACCGACAAAACGGGATATGTTACTAATATCCCTAATTTGTATACCGAATAAAGAATTGTTATTTCAGAATAAGATCTTTGTCCTGGAAATCCCCCAGATCTTGCTTCTACGAAACAAATGCACATGGTTCACTTTCTCCTTATGTTCGCTAAGGAGACGTAATGCAGAAGAGACTTGCATATTTACCATTGTTATAAATACAGAGCTAAAATATTGTCATTTTTGTTGCATTATACCTCAAGCAAAACCAGCTTTACTCAGTAAAATATATTTTTGTTGTATTTCTTACTAACAGAAAAATGTTAACAAGAATTTATAACATTGTTGAATATTTATTCAAGCAGTCATAACTATAAAGGAAGCATTAAAGGTATTCAGGTGGCTATTTTGCGAAGTTAGTTTTTTTATCGTCCCTACTATAAAATCCAGCTCTTGTACTGAACTTCAATCCATCAAAAGGTTGTAGATTTGGCTAATAATTTACAAGTGAATCCAGATATATTACTAATGAATTTGGGTTAAGCCAAGATATCACGATAGATTAAACTGGAAAACACACCAAAATAAATATAAAAAAACAATAATAGAAAACCTTTTGTTTACAACTTATTATTAGCTGCTCGTATAACATTTCATACTGGAGATGATGAGTGCAACATAAAACATTTAATAAAGCGTAAAAGTCATTAGTTATGAAGTGAGTTGTATATTCTTTTTTTCTTCTTTCTGAATTTCATTTTCTGCGCTACAACTGTTATGTACTAAAGGTGAGTAACTACTTGCACATGAGAGCACTGTTCGCTTCAGTTTAAACCCAAACCACCGACACCAGATGAATTACATCAAGAGGAACGCTGCATCTTTTTGTGTTAAATAATCAAGCACCTACAATATGTTTTTAATTTGAGAATTATCTTCCGTTTATTCCTATGTCTACCTGGTCCTAAGTTATAAGTGAATGAACCTAAAATAGCACACATGAATTTATCTCGGTCGAGGCAATATGGGTTCTGTTGTGCCTTAAATATTCCAGTCTATACTACCCATTATACTGTTAGTTTGACATATTTATGAGTAATTTGTGATATACAGCCAATACTGTACTAATTTCCACACCTTGTTTCACCGACGTACTTAGTATATATTTTATGGCCAAAAATATCTTCGTGTTTCTTCTTAGCTCAAGTGTGTTTGATCTATAGTCCATTCGCGGTTTCATTTGGATGTTTTGAAATAAACCTTTGAAAAATCACCCTAGGAGTAACATGCCAACTTGTTTTTTTAATACTTTTATACCACAAATATGTTTAACTGTGATTAACTGAAAAGAAATATATTTTTTTAATACATTAAACTTTAACTTAGTATCTTCTATAACTTGTAATATTTATTTCGTGCAGCGATGTGTTAGCAACGACTAGTAAGAAATAGTTCGCAGTCAGAATATTGTTTTAACCAATTTTTTTTAGTAAGTTGTTGATGAATTAAACGTTGCTTATTGAAATGTTTAAATTTTTAGGTAGCACTGATGAAAACAAATTTAATTGTTACAGTTAAATATATCAGCTCACAATTTACGGTGCGTAGGACCTAGTGACATGGTGTTATTTTTCGTCTGAGGAAGAAACTTGAATAGCCGGATCGGAGCTTGTCGATCTCTCTCTCTCTCTCTCTCTCTCTCTCTCTCTCTCTCTCTCTCTAGGGAAGTTTAGAACTGCTAATAGTAGCAGTAGAATAATACATGCTTTCAATATTATCATATTTCATACTTATTACAGCAAAAATAATTACTTTTTAAAATTTGTAAAATTACTACTGAAACGGAATTTAAACGTTTGAATACTTGTAATATATTTAGATGTGATGGCGGGACGGTTACAAATCTGAAGTTGGCTGAAGTGCGGTGACATGACATTGTATATTGCTTGTTGCTGAACAAATTGTTAATTTTAATTCCTGCGAAAAAATACTTAGAATTACCGCATCAAGTGTGTGCCCGTTGTTTTTTTTAAACCTCCCTAGGCAAGTTACGATGTTGTGAATATGCTGTGACGTGTGTAGTGAGTGCTAAATGTGAAAGGATACTGTTAAGATTGTTGCGCACGCTGGGCCAGTGTTTGTGAGTGTGTGATTGCAAATATTGGACTTGCGAAATATATACGTTTTAACCGTGAACTGTTTTTTATGACTAAATTAATTATTCGAAAGCCACGGCTGTATATTTATAACGACTTTGTAACTTTTCCCTGTGTGTTTGAAACATAACCCAGCCAGAAAATTTTCAATAAATAATTAAATTAACGTAGTAAAAACTAAGTACATATGCTAAGAAATATGACAGGAATAAAAGTCGCGGTAAGTGTATTTGTGTGCATGTTCACTACTATCTCACAAGTTTGTCGTTGCTACGTAGAAAAAATAAGGGGCACGAGTTGCATTCTTGAATTTACTGTTTTTTTCGTTGGACTGGTTGCTCCTTCGTTTTAATATTTATTCAAAATGTGGCCGTCCTTTTAACGAAATAACTCAAAATATATATTAATAACAACATTTTAAATACTGCAATTTTTTTTCCTCGCTGTTTTAAGAAGATTAAATACAGTCGTGGCAAAATATTAACATATATTATGTGTAATGTGCTACGTCGTGTATAACAAAAATACGTTATCAATATGTGAAATAATATTCTTAAGAACTGTAGTCAATACAGATATTGTTGAAAAGTCATATAGCAGACCTAAATGTGATTATATGCCTAAATTGTCAACATTTGTATGTAACGGGTTTTTTTTTTAATTTTGACAGAATTCTTTGAAAAAATGTAAACAGCAAACAAATGTTTGACAGTTAAAATGTACAAGTCGCATGACAGTGTTTATGTTTACTTGTAGCGGAAGGAGGGATGCCGATACAACTTAGAACGCATACACTAAAACCACATTCCACATAACGACACAAGACTGGACATTCCAACGAAAACCAGTTTTGTGTTATGTGATTATAAAATACGACATTTCTGATATGTGTACTTCTAATGGATGGTAATTATTAAGCGTGTGTTTCTATTGTACGACCGTTCTAACATCTGTGATTCTGCTACATGATCGTTCTAGATTGTGAATTTCGGTTGTGTGTTCTTTCTAATGTTTGTAATCCTGCTTGTAGATGTACATTCGATTTTTAAGAGAATGTTATTTATTACAAGGTCTGTATTAAACTAACCCACATACATTGCTGCTACAGGTTAACCAGAGCCTCTGTCTGGAAATACCTGGCCTCTGGTATGATTTCTCTAAAGATATATTTGTTCAGTTGAAACATTGTCTGGTAGATCGCAGGCGCATTATTCTCTTTTTAACTGTTATCACTGATGATTAACCAATGTTCTTCAAGACAATACTTATCCCCTAACACGAAATATTTCTGGTTTTCAGTGGATTGATTGTTTTGGAATTTTCGGTAGTGATTTACATGGATGTAAAATAAATATATATTAAAATATGAACTTCGCCCTAACATAAATTTATTTCTTAATATACGAACAAACGTCAAATTAGGAAAAAATTTTGAATTTCTTCGAATTACCTGATCATGTGCACAGAGTGAAGAAATTTATTGTTTGGAGTAGACACTCAGTGTTTTGAATGCTATCACTTTTTTTCTTGTATATTCTATGGAAAAATATAAACATGACAAACATTAAAACGAATACACTGATACTTTAAAATAAAATGTTTCTGAAAGTGTTCTAAGTTGTGACCCTTTTTACCAATCGTAATTTGTTTTAAACACAAAACAGGTGCGTTCATTGCAATTCATTTAAAAGTACTATTCGAAATGTTTTGAAATATATTTGGCATTTTTTTTTGTAGCGAAGTGGAGACGATACTCTACTTATGTATTCTGGCTCATTTGGTTAACAGTATGTTGATATTATTTTCTTAGTTATTTAGTGCTGCGAATGATTGGTTTGTACACACTTCTTGATATATGTATTTACTTCCATACGTTCCACCGAATTATTTATGCACAATTATGGGCTTTGCTTTGTTGGGAGATTGTTGCTTGCATTTGCACAAAATTATTTAGACTGATATAGGTGCATCAATGCTGTACAAAATGACGTAATAGGACTGTAGAACTGTTTATTTATACACTGAAGAGCAAAAAAAAAGCTGGTATAGGCGTGCGTATGCAAATAACAGAGGTATAGTACCAATCAGAGTAACGCGATGCGGTCTGCAGCTAAACCGGNGCATAGGCGTGCGTATGCAAATAACAGAGGTATAGTACCAATCAGAGTAACGCGATGCGGTCTGCAGCTAAACCGGTTACTGCTGCTACAATGGCAGGTTATCAAGATTTAAGTTCGTTTGAACGTGGTGTTATAGTCGGCGCACGAGAGAAGGGACATAGCATCTCCGAGGTAGCGATAACATGCGACACCCCACACGTCGAGAGTTGCTACCGAGTGGCTCCAGGAACACTCTTCTGACGTTAGACACTTCCATTGGCCACCTAAATCACCAGACATGAACATTATTGTGTAAATATCTGGGATGCTTTGCAACGTGCTGATCAGAAGAGATCTCCACCGCCTCGCACTGCTATGGAATTGTGGACTGCTCTGCAGGATTCATGGTGTGTTAACGGAGGACGTATGGAAGTCTGTAATCAGGAGTCCATGCCATGTCGTCTTGCGGCACTTCTGCGTGCTCGCGTGTGCCGTACACTATATTACACGATATAAGGCAGGTATACCAGTTTTTTTGGCTCCTCAGTGTATATAAACCGCACCAATGCCAAACATTAGTAGTTTTTTTAACAATGCTATGGACAAAACCGGAAAAAAACCACAACAATAACAAAGTCAATAAATTCTTAGGTCGTGACAGCCATGTACATCGCAGTGACATTGGCAGCGCACAGTAAAACGCTACCTAAAAATCCTTCGTGCAGTACTGCAACACTATTTAAACGAAGAAATCAACATACTGCTCGATACTCAAAAGAAAATCTGCAGGAATACAGAGATAAATGAAGTATTTATTGGATAAGACCATTTCAAACACCACACAGAAAACGCCTCGCCAACATTTTTCTCTTTCTATAATTACACTATCACAGTAACTATATACACCTCTAGGTTAAAAATCAGTTCAATAAATAAATTTAAAAAATGGCAATTTTTCGTACCTAAGATTACAAGAAACGTCATTTAAAACTAAGAGATTATTATTAAAAAAAATATTTTACCAACGGAGTTAAAGTTATGTGAACCATCTTTATTGTACAATATTAAATTTTGTGTACAGCAATGGCCAATATAATCAACCGTGTTATGCACTGTATCCACCCGGTGATGGAATATTTTCTTCGAAATAATAATTAGATGTTTTAATTAAATTTTCATTTTTTTTACGGACAATTGTACTAAAGTATAACACTACTGTATTCTGAAAGTCTGCAAATATCTTTAAAGAAAATTAGTGTTTAATCACGCGACTGCGTGTGATTATCACGTTGGACGACCTCCCGAGGTCCGATGATTTTCACAGTTGACAGTAAACAATACTGTCATTAGTCACTATGATATCTTTGGAAGTAAAGTTTCACGTAAAGCTCTATACTAGTTTCGTAGGTATTTGCCCAGAATACTTTAAGCTATAAAATTCTGAATACGTCGGTTTTGACCATGTTGAAGGGCTTCAGAATAATAACTGCCATATGCATTTAATACTGAAAGGTGTATTCCATCCTAGCCTGAAGTGTTATTTCTTATCGTGTATAAACAGATTGTGCGCACGTGAATTAGTTTATTGTAAAAAAAAACTGTATTTCAAATAGACTGCAACCCAGTTTGCACGCCAGGTTATTCGATGCGTGTTTCGTAGACTATTAATTACTTTAGGGAGTTTGTGTTTTACGTCGCTTGGTCGTGCATAATAATACAGAAACCTCTGGAACCTTTAAAATCATTTTGAACTTCAAAACACTAGATATCTACTCGGTTCTCGTGGATTCAGTGATCCCTGAAGTGGGACACGCCAACAATTCTGACTCCTCATGAATCCTTTCCGTGGACTGCGGTTACTCATACATTCAGAGTTATAGGTTTAGCCGTTTAAAAACGAAATGTGTATCTTCCGAATCAAATGAGTATAAAAAACTACTCAGCGAATCTCAGTTATATTTCAATGTATCGTAAAGTGAAAGGTTCCTTCCGGTTTACTGTAATACAATTATGCATAATTACATAGGCTAAAATGTTTTATTGACTCCACTTTTCATACAAATCTAATATTTTTATATTGACGTTTTTGCTCAGTGCAAGAAGTAGCATTCGTCGGTCATATACCGAACTATTTACTTGAAAATCAATCTTCTCGATATACGTAATTATACATTTAGTGGCATGTTTGTATGTACGTATCGTAGAAGTAAATCGCCTGCTTGCATAAAGTCGGGCGTTAAGAAACCCAGTGAAGCATTATAATTTAATTTTGGTAGTTTTCACGCTGTGTTATGAAATCTTAATAAAAACTTTTGGATCATTTTAAACTTAACAGACTCCCTAAGTATCTCCAACGGTTATGTATTACGACCTCTAGAAATAAACTTAAAGGTAGCCTATCGGTAAGACATTAGGAACACTCGGCTAAACATCTTTTTTGCGTACATTTATAACATAATAAACGTTTATAGTGAAATATAAAAATCAGGTTCGTTATTTTGATGAAAGTGGTTAAGTGGTTAGTTTATTTCCAGCGGAAATGACTTATTCTGTTTTCTTCGTCGTTAATTACGTGCTTATAGCCGTGAAAATTAACTACAGCAAATTAAACAAATTTAATAATAATTTGGTTAAAATATGAAGACTGGTGCTGAACCTTGACCATTCAGTATAAGTAAACCTTCACAGTTGTTCACAGTTCTCTGCTGTTCGTTTCTAGCCTGGACCTGATTTCCTTTCTTTAAATAATCTTTACATACTCTGTGTATTCCCCAGCTAGGACTATAAAACTTATTTCCTGGTTTTCTTTTAAGAGAATAAGTTTAATGCCAAAAATATACATTGAATAAATCAAAGAATGTTGAATAATGAATGTCACAGGATCATAAGCAAAATTTTGTCCATTGAAATACCACCAATCATTCACAAGGCGTAGATATATAAAGGTATTACATATTTCTGGAAACCAACTATTATTTCTAACTATAACACATATCTAACGAAAAATTGTGACAGGAGCAAGACTTATATGAATTTCAAAACGATACCAGTCATCTCTAATGCACTAGGATACCAACAAAACTCAAGAACAATAAACTAACAAACTTTTCTGTGCATTTGAGCATTTATTATATTTATATATACAAGTAAATATAAAAAAACACCAATTTAATATCGTACTGCAATGTCGTTATTAAGGCGAATATATTATTAGCATACGTACATACATGCATTAATACTTATGTTTGCATACAAGTTAACTGTATTCGTTATCTAATTTAAAAATAATCTTGGAACACTGACTCCAGCACCATTCCGTTGGTACCGGGTTGCCATTTTTTTACCTAGCCATAAAGTCGATGTCATTATTAGGCGGACAAGGCACTAGCCTGCTTCAGTGATAGGCAGCCTAATGTCCTCTTTTGAATAGGTAAACTACATGTCCTGGAGTTACCATTCTGTAGGAGCTAACACAATCCCTCTCACAAGAAAGACTACCAGAACAGAAACTTTTAATCGGATCTAGGGTTTTATAATGTGGATGACGTTTCAAATTAACTCATTTAGAACGATTTGTAAAGGACCAAAGAGGAATGTTATTATGCGATAGAATTTTTCAAATTAGATTCTTACTATTCTGTAGCGGAACCGGAATGTTGGCACGAAGCCAGCGAGATATTTGCATCGTATATTGCTTCGTGGTGTGGAAATCTTTAATCTGCAGTTCCTTTGTTGTTTAACGTATATATACATTGTGAAAAAATTCCCCACCAGGCAACTATATTCAATACATCATCACCATATCCTCTTAAGAATTTCTTGCAAACATTTAATTTTTTGTCCAGCGATTAAATCCGTAATATCATGTGATCTCGTTATTATGAAGTACCTACATAGTGAAAGGAAACTAACGGATGGGCTATAAAAAACAAGGAAATTATACTTTCAAGCAGCCAAGAGTAGTATCTATAGTTCAGTCTCAAGGCTGATCTTAAGACAGTCTTGGATAAGACCATCTTTATTCTCAAGACAGTGTTGTTTCCGCTCAACGTTTCATAGTCTACAAATAAGACGATCTTCGTGAAGTCGGCGTGTTCAAGTAACAGCTTGTTTTTCACCAATTCCCGGTTTGACAAACACGAGCTTAACGCGTGGTGCGAAAGCTCTAATTCAAAAGAAACTTGGTGGATAGGCACAAGCAAAAATAAATAGGTATTTTTTTTGTTACCATCTGCACAGTATTATACGCCAAAATAAAAAGAAAACATTCCTGGTTTTTTTTAATAGGCTCAGATAAAAACGTGTTTGGAAACATAGAATTTGCGAGGCAAAGTCCTTAAAGTATAAAGCATTTTTTTTTATTTGGAAAATGTTGCGGAAGAATTTAACAAAATATTGTAAAGAAGACCGCATTAATAACGTGATTGATTTAACCAGCAGGCAACAAGTAACTCAGCACATAGTAGTGAGCATTTATTTTTAACTAAAATAATCAAAACCAAATACAGGGGAGAAACGTTTAATGGTTTAATGTGAATATCTGTAACGGCAAAATATTTATATTTGCAATATGTTTACTTTCATTTTTATTAATCATACACTATGTATAATTTTGTATATTATATTTTTATAATGTTTAAGTTATTGTATATTATGTTTACATTTGAGAACAACTAAAATATATTTTGTAAATAAAAACTATTACGTTCAAAAATTAAGGTATAAGTCAAGTGGGAGGTAGTGCGAATCTCCTTCGCCCAGAGCGCACTGCCAAACCATCCACTAGATGATACCACAGACTTATTATTATACATCTTGTCATTCATTCCCAGAACCACGGAGAGTCAGTGAGCAGGCCAGGTCTCTCGCTCCTCTCTAATGACAAAGAGAGGTTGGCCCGAGCGAGCCGGTTTGAATAACAGTACATTGAATGGTGAGCGCTGACGTCACCATGGCGCAGCGACTGGCCAGTCGAGACTGCAGCCAAGGTTAAAACTTGTATCTACTACTCGTTTGCACGTTGGTACAGCTACTGTTCTGCAATATATATCAAAAATATTCTTTTCTTTGATATATTTATATTACTGTCACGGAAGATATTTATATAAAAACAAAATCGTCATTATCTTATGCAAGAAAAAGTTAGATGAACATCGCGTTTCATGCTCATGGAATCATTCCACAGAATATCCTCCTGGAATTAGCTGAAGATAACTTATAAATATTAGTCAGGACAAATAAAACAAATACACTCAAATTGTATATACACAAATCTGTGGGCCTATACAGTCACATCCACGAAAACGACGATACGCTAAGAAAATCCGCTTTAATGTGTAATTGTGGTTCATACCAACAAAACCTAGCTAATCACATGTTTGTACGAGCGTAATACCGCAAATAATTGCAACACGGATATCGCATTGTAAATACAAACAGCATACTAAATAATGTAAGAACGCTTATGTATAATTATGTGTTGACATCGAACCAGGGGCCCAATTTTTTAAACTATCAAAATAAATTCTCTAGCGGATTTTTTCGATACTTCCATTCCGGTAACGAGTGTTGCGATGCCAAAATATGAATTTTTGAGACTACTAGTAACTGTCGAAAAAAAATGCATAAGATTTTTGAAGAATCGATTTTACAACTTGGCATCGTTGCATATCGTGTGTCATCAGCGAAGCTAAAATAATAACATTAAATCTGTTGTAATTGGAAAATTTGCTTTAAAATACATTAACATCTATTTTACTTATTTGTAGATAATCTGGGATAAGCAACTGCAACTACCTTAAAAATATAAACTATCTACAGTGGTGACGAAATTATTAACTGTATATTATAAATAATGAAGTCAGACATTAGTAATCTACACGAAATCTTATTTTTCATGCAGATTTGTTTTTTCATTAAAAGAACGTGTATTGACGTAATTACGCTAATATTAGCCAATAAAATAAGTTAGCATGTGAAAGTGAAAGAACATGTTATAGAGTTAACTCATTTCTCTAGATATATGTTTAATATTAATTAAGAGTACATTTAAGAAACTTTTATATTTTAATTACTTTATTGTAACTTTATTCACGAAAGAACAGTAAAACGGTTTCCCATACAGTAACAAATGATAAAATGCAAATAAAAAGCAACACTATAACAATTTATATTTTTCTGGTGTAAACATACCATTACAAAATTGTTGCTAACATTCCGGCTATAGCTGTAAACTACAAAATATTTTTCATTAATGTTTGCATGTCGAAAACAAATTTATTAAATTTTGATTCTCAGTACCAGCTACGTTTCACAACTACAGCTTTTTTTTTGCAAAATTGATTTCATTTTGTATTTTATGTTTCAGCAGTTTCGTATCATATTTCACATGATATTCTTAGCAATTATATCAGTTTTCACATACAAACATAACTTTGTTTATGTGATTTCTGATAGATATGTAAACGCCTTGATAATTAGATATTTTGTAACAGTTTTTCTCTCTTTTGTTATTTATATTGACATTAAACCACGCACGAGTGTAATTTCAAGTTTTCTACATCATACAAAGTTTTATAGACAAATCTGTAGGTGAATGGCGATTCCGGCAGCTGCCTAGCTGTCGGATTCATTTCGACGCTTCATGGATAGATTCCGGTATACAATTCCGCTATCGAGTGTTCAAAAATAGGTTCTAGGCATTCCGATAGCGGAATGACTTCTTTTCTCCAGAGGAATAATTCCGATAGTTTCAATAATTGTGCCTCAGGTTGAGGTAAACCGCGGTCCGTAACTAGCGATAAATGACGCACGGGCGGCCCTAGACTCGGGGGAGCGCTGCGCCGTAGTGACGTCACGTGTCACCCTCAGGAGTATCGTTACAAGAAAGAGGCGAGACGGCCCAACATTCTCCTCTCGTGGTCTTGGGTTAGCAGTACTCCTCCCATGTGTATGACAACACTCATGTCAGTATGGGAGATAGGCACATTGGAAAAGCCAATAATACATTTTTGTAAACATTTCACTATTGATTGCACAGACTAGGAGCATTTAAGATTCACTATTTTCACTTGTGTATGAAATTATGGCAATAAAAATGTACATTTGTTTAAATCCACTGATTGAGGTGTTTGCCCGAAATTCTAATGTGTCAAACGGCAAGTAAGTTGCTGTTGAGCAAACAGGAACGAATGCGAATGCGTTTTCATTCGATAATGAAACTTATATTGGCAGTTCTTATTTCCGGGAAATTGACCAAGAATTCTGTTATTTTTCACGATGTAAGTGCATAATGTTTGCAAGAAATATCTTGTTCCGTAATGATATAATGCAAGCAAAAAATTTTTGTATTTAGAAATGTAGTTAAAATGTTTGAAAAAAAAAACATTGGCCCGGTTTTTTAGTCTTATTATCTGCTGATGCAGTAGCATTTCTAACGTTGTGTTAGTACGAATTTTGGTAATATTTTGATATGCATTTTACATAAAATTGTCCGCAAAACATTTCGTAGCAACGAATGATTTTATTTGATGGACTGTGTAAGTGACGATAGCGCCCTACTGGACAAAATCGTTCACAAAAAAATATTCATTCATGTAACCTACAAGTGTTACACTGTAAATTGCTAGGGATATTTAACGAGAAACTTATGTTACTTATGTTAGCTTTAACGTACAAATATGAACTGCCATATTTTAAATCTGTAAATGTAAGAGTAAAATAGTATTATAATAAGATTCTGAAAAATTTATCACAAAAAATTCTGGAGCTTTTGTATTGCATTAAGTGTACGTAACATTTTGTTTTTCTCTGTGCACTATAAATCGAAAGTTTATATTGGGGTTTAAAAGTAAGTAAAAGTAAGCCAAGGCTGCTACCTCAACTTCGCCACCAAACAAAATACTCATAAATAAATTATATTCCTCTTAATTTTGGTTTACCTCTAATTTAAAAAATAATAATTTATTTGCCCCAGGCATAGTAATAATAACTAATGTAGTTGTTTATAATTTACAATGTACATATTTTCTGAAGTGCAAATGGAGCTGTTAAACCTCAAAAAATACGCTAGACTTGAACATAAATTTTTATTTCGAAGAAACATGAAACTGGTTGCTACTTTCAAGTTTAACATATTGGTTCAGTAAGTTACTTCTACATTATATGAAAAGCAGGTGGTTATTTACGTAAACGGTTTAAAGAACAAATAGCCTTACAAAACTTTTGTAGACAGAAAATTTAAAACTTTACTTAAATCAGGTGACTCTTATAAATCAACTAAGTTGTGTTTTGACTGCCTAGCGAAAACTGCTTTCCCCCACCCCCCACATTTTTCAAAAGTTTTAAATGGAATTTGGAAAGGCTTTGTGGAAGGCTTTGGTAAGTAATTCGTTCTCGAGAACGGTTGATATTACAAGTGTGAGAGGCAATGATTGGCCACGACAAACGCATAAACTGAAAGTGATCTTCAGTTATGTAACGCGCGGGAAGAAGCAGTATTTTTATCGCATGCTTATTTTCTTCGCATACCTCACTCTTCTTGAAGAGGTAGTCTTACGTGGTATGTGTATTCTTATGTGTACTGTTATGTGTGTCAGGTGTGCGCGATACCAGTATTTACCTTTATGGACGTATGTCTGCATCTATATGTACGCATACCATGCATGCATGTATGTTTCCAACCAATAACATCTCCGACATAGCCATCTGACAACACCAAATAAGGTACTGAATCAGACATAACATTTTCAGTCTTTCAAGGTTTTTAAATAAGCATGAAGACATTTTTAAAATAGTTATATGGAAGCATTTAAAACGTGTCGTGAATTTTGAACGTACGAAAAAAACTTTTGTTTGTAAACATAAAGTAAACGACCCTAAATCCTTTGGAGTTGAAAATTTTCTCGCTGATTGAAAAATAGCAGCCGCCTGGTTCGAAAGTATTTTAATGTGAAATGTAAGAGTATATTACTTATTTTGTCGTTGAATAAAAATACAACTAAATAAGTGAATGAACTAGTTCGACTGTACATGACAAAAGATTTGATCCTTCTGTAGTAACTTTGTGGGCCAGTGCTGTACAATAAAAGCAGAGGGTGTGTTTGCTGAAGACAGTAAAAATTGTCTCAAAATTAACACACAATACATGTAAAGCTGAAAAAATATACACTTGCGAGATACTTCGTGAAGCTTCCGTAAGGCACTAAGAATTAAAAGAAAAGGGTCTGATGATCAGTTCGGTATTATAACCATTCTTATGTAAAACTTAAATTAAAATATTGAAAAAAAATTAGTTTTTATTTTAAAAGATTTTGAAAGATATTATCAAACATTTAATACATAATAGGGAAAAAATTATGATTGTTGTCATTATTTCCAAACGAGTTTTTTTGGTTTTCTTAGTACAATATAGCAATTCGTCTATTTCCTACATGCTAACCTTCACACATGGAGTCTGTTACTGTACCACAGCCCGTTGCTGTGCTCCGCAACAAGCATACTCAACTGGCCACATTTAGATACCTTTACAATGCGCAGTATGAGAAAACAGGAAGTTCCGATCCCTACAAGAGTCGCATCTGTGTGGCGCCTGCGTCATTCTACTTCCGGCCAATCTTCTTCACTGACTGCAACGCGGCCAGGAGCACGAGTTCTTTATGCGATGACGTCACGTTGGTTAGGAATTTGGAAGGAGGCCGTTATTAGTGGTGACATGCATCTATAAGTAGTGTATGTTAACTCTTTTAGTCTGTAAAATGTTTCAAGGAGCTATATTTAATGCAGCTGGAGTGATGTGCATCGGCTGATTTTAATTGTTCTAGGTCGAATGTTGTTCATATCACTTATGATACATCACTAGACACTGGCTCTCAGAAAGGTGCACTCGTTCGTGAAATAGAATAAACTGTACATTACAAAATGTGGAATTTCCTATAAACCGTATGGCAATAAGTAATAAAAATTTTGCAATTTGTAGAGTTCAGACCAACTACGTTCCTTTGTTTCTCTGCTGTTATTTTGGTAATGTTAAATCTTTGGAAATGGATTTACTGAATTATATTAATTTGAAAACATTTGGTATAGAGCAGAAAAATTGCAATAAATATTTTTTTATATTCATGTTTTTCCAATTTTTCTTGACTCAACATCTCACAACAAATTCATATCAATTGCTGTTTACAATTACTGACTTCAATCAATCAAATTTACAATGACCTCAAAGGAATTAACGTAATTAAATAATTAGAAATCAGTCCCAATAGACAGTGCATCAAAACCTATTCCGTTATAAATTAAGTGTCCATATTTGACAGTTCCAATAGTTACAATAAAATCCGTATTACATGTTCATTCAGTTCCACCTCAGTTTAGCCCATATCTCACCAGTCTGCAATGTCCTAGAGTTCTCCGAGCCTCCTCACGCACAGTAGGCTTCACTCGTCGGGTTTCACGCCCTCTCGTCCATTCGCACCACGAACACCTGGTCCATAGTCGTCTCGCACTTGACTTTGCGCCCGCACTCAGCCAAAAGGCTTCTACTCAGACTCTCGGCAGTCCCGCGTGTCTTATTTTAACAGAGCCATAGGCCGTCATCCACAGATTTCGCTAAGTCTCCTGTTTCGCCGAGGGTCCTAATTCGCATAATATTCTTGCGCCTGGTCTACATTTGTCAGTTCGTCCAGCAGGGGAGGAGTAGGGGCTGTTACACCAGCCAGGTATCGCCGCTGTCAATAATTCCCATGGTTCCCGAGAATTGGTGGGGGGAAGTGGCAGCGAGGACGTCAGTCTTTGTCAGGGGAGGTACAAGGTGGGTCACACCAGACCGCGCATAACAGGAACTCGCGGCCAGTCCGAGCTGCAGCACGTTACAATAGTTACTTATAAGTATCACAAGTGAGCTGAACTGTGCGTGAATAGAATATTAAAAGGAGCAACGAATTCGATTTTATGTTTGTCTAGTTTGCGTTTTCTCGTAGCGATTACGACAAAAAAACCTGCCCATTGGATAACATTGAGTGTCCACTCTGTACTAGTATTTTATATACTCTATGCATACACGCAGGAGGGGAAAGGCATTCCTTAGGCCGGGTTTATAAGAAAAACGTAATAACACAACATTGGCAAAATGCAGTGACGCAAGGAAGTGAACTCTGAAAACTCTAGGCACCAGTTTATAAAAGTTCCTTGCGACTTTTATAAACAGGTACCTACTTAAAGATTTCAGAGTTCGATATTTTGCATCGTTGCGATTTTACCAGTGTTGCGTTATTGCGATTGTTATAAACCAGGCCTTAGCCTTGCTTTCTCGGCAGCTCCCTATGTACCCATACACGTTTAGCCTTGCATACGTAACTTGTTGGCACCAAGATACATGAATCCGGACGGCATTCTCATATAGAGAGAATTTGTAAACAAACATTTTCTCACATTCACATGGCACAAGATTGATAAGTTTGGTTTTCCATACGTATTCGTTCATTACACTCTCATAATTGTGAAATTAGTTACAAAAACTACGCAACAATTGCATCATGCTATCCAGTAACACGATTTACGGGTATAATGCACTCATGCCTATAGTAACGCATCTACATGTGCAGTATATGTGTGCACACACATGTGTAGACATAAATAACTGTACACGCATCAAATGTTATACTTCCATCAGACGCAAAAATCTGGCCGGTGTGTGTAAATATATTTGTCTGACCATTTGAAGACGAAACGATTTGTTTCTGTCAACATCCATGGCGCGGCGCCTGCAAAGTTACACGTGTTTAGGAGTTAAATTTTTTTTTCCAATTTTGACGATTGTTACTAACGTTTACGACATCTAACAGCATATAATATAAAAAAAGAAAACTGTATACTAATGACAACAATAGCATTGCAGCTTTCTCTAAAAACTCCAAGGTCAAGAAATCAAAACTTATTTCGAAACAGGAAGAACAGACCACACATATTCCAATTGATACTTCTAACGTGCTGACTTGAGTCCGTTTTTATCCGACAAGCGGTGAAAAAGTGAACACATTGGGACATCCCAATAAACGATGTACTCCACACGGTGGACGGCATTGTGTCGTATCGTTTATAAATTGTTGTCGGGAAATTAACGGCGGCAACCCACAGCGATTTTCATCCGTATTATAGGGAATGTGAAGGCATCGATAAAACTACCTTTGTCAACTGTGAGCACGTTTTCATGTATGCCACCTGGATTTCTCTTGACTTGTGGCAGCATTTGTTGTTGTTGGGTGTAATTTTTCCGTATTGTTTGGTCTTCTATTTTTTGATACTCTTATGTATGGGTGATGTGAAGTGGCCTAAAATAAACATTTTATTGTAGGAGAATCACTGAAAAGAGTCGGATGCGTTTAAAACAGATGAATGAGAACACGTGTTTCACGTGGGTAAGTGTCCCTGAAATCACAGTAGAAGGGCTGATGGAAGCGAAACATTAGGCAAAATTTTCTTAATTTAATGGAAAATATTTTTATGAGGTAGGTTGAATCTCGTTTTATTGAGCGTTGAACTTATATGTAATGAGAGTAAAAGTGTATTACCGTATACTTCCTTTCTCTCTTTATATTTACTTATATCCGGGACTTTTATCTGACTGTGAGAATGGAAGGAGACAGCATATCTTAATCAGGACTTACGGATGGGCGAAATGTTCCATTATGAACGGCACTTTGTCTTTTTCTGCCCACGTTTAACAATGTTGGCGGAATACACGCACCGTGTTGGTTTCTGTAATACCTGTTTAGGATATATTTTAATGTGCAAATGTAAAATCGGCATCGTCATGGACCTCATCACTTTATTCATGTATTAGTCAAGTTTAACTGGGAAAATGGTATGCGTATGGATATGTTGCTAACGTGTTTACTCGTATACTTGTGCGCATTAAGCAAATAAAACCTTCATTTTAAAAATCACTTTCCGCTGATTCAAATGTTACTATTTATCTTAACTCATTTACAACTTTACAGAGTACATACCAGTCACATTGTGTCTTCTGAAATATAACGCAGTTAAGGACAGAGAATTTTTTTTTCCAAAAGTGATTATTTGACCGTAACACTATCACTTAATCATAAAAAAATAAAATACTGTATTAGTGAAATTACTTTCCAGTTACATCTGCAGTACAAAGATTTTTGTTTCACTCGTTAACTCAATAGTTCTAACTTCATGTACGAATGCCTTGCCCGGTCCTAACTCACGAAGTTGGTAGATTTGTCGGCCGTGTTATGAATGACCCTGGTGTGCTACTGCGATATTGCACAGATAAACTGCAATACAACTGGGGTAAGAAATGCATACATATCCAACACCAGCAGTAAGGCTTCAACTCTTCTCTGTGTGTATACACGCTAACGTGAATGCACCATTTCCCACGCACTTTTTTCTCCCTCTCTCTCGTGCCCACGTAAGCGCACACAAAAACACAATTTTTTTTAAATAATTGTGTATAACAATAAGTATTATGTTGTACCTAACCGGTGTTTCTTTAGGATATTTAGGTGTAAGCCACTTGTGTTTTCCTTTTTTCTTTAAGGGAACCCTCGTGCCTTTTTCGACTGGCCGCTTCCGGTGTACCCATATTCTTTTACTTTGATCGCGCAACCACTGTAGAGCCTGCAAGCACTTGATCGCAACACACCTGGCAGCCATGCACCTGAACCGGACTGCAGAACGAGTAGCGAGACTCGTGCTGGCTAGACTAATCAGTGTGCGTAACCCCCATCCAGTCCCTTCCCCCTAGCAACACAGTACAGTAACTTCAAATGCGTGTCCGACAATTTCCGTACAGTCAGGCTGTACATGCGGACTATTCGACGTATTTTCTTCCAGTAGACAAAAGATTGCAGCTCGAAATTAAAATAATGCGTATTTAGTTTTTCTTTGAACAGAGTATATACGTATTTGGTCACTTTATATTCTTCAAAATATTTTCTTTAGAAGTAAATAGTAACGTATATATTCTTACACGATAAAAGAATACTTGAAGTTATTTTAAATTATGGTATATTACAGATACAAATTCAAAATTTCACAAAAATATTTGTCAAATCAGATATGTAATACGTTTACAATGCTTACAGGCTATAATACTACCGTATGACTTTAATTAAATACGTACATTAATCTATCACATATAATACAATAAATAACAGAAATTCAACTTATTTTATTTTAAATTATGACAGCTGCTCTAGTATAGTTTGTTAACCTATAAATTTGTTGTGCAGTTAGTTGCATCTCTATGAAAAAAAGTAAGTTAGAGGAAGACTTACAGAAAATCATAATTTTTTTCATAAATATTATTCCTTTTCTATCACATTTTCATCGATTTTACACATAACCATTCATTGTCATTCATTGTATAGACAAGTACATACAATAAAATTTTTGTTGTGTGCTGTACCTACATTTTATTGTGTTTTACGCATGACAACCTCCATAATTGTAAGTTTCCGGTAATTACAGATCAAAATTTCAGTTCCAAACTGAAATAAGTGAAATGTGTGCGATTTACATAATAAAATTATATTTTTTGCTGCATGGCAACAGGCATAATAAAACAGACCTGCAATGGTCAGTTGCTCATGACCGCATTACTTGCACCACTGTCATTTTTATAGGCAGCAGCAAATGTTCGTGGTGATAGCCAGATATACAGGCAGACACGCGTCCCCTCCGCCTCTGCTGGTAGGCAGGTACTCAATCCTCTTCCAACTGTTCACAGCCCATTACCAGGCCTGTTATCGCGCACATCATCACCTCGCCCTCCCTGTTCATTTGCTTTCGACATCTTCACGTAGTTCCACTTTCTACCACTGCACTACGAAGGCAGCAGCTTCCTAGGCATATTATAGAATTCTTATGTATTTCCAAGTATGTACGGTTATTTTACATGTTATCGTTACTACGATTGATTTATATAAAATTATACATTGATATCTTTGTATTTGTGCGAAAAAAATGCTGTATTTGACATTATTTTTAATTTTAAAAATAAATAATCCAGTCAACAGATGTAATATGTATTTTAACTTATTTTCAAAAACATAACTTTTAGCACACCTATGAAATGTTATGCGAATATTGTATCCTGCAAAAGCATAGAAAAAAACTGTTAACCTAATTAGATAAAGTATTTTTTCATAAAATCGATTTTGTTATTCATCCAGAGAGGAAATACGCCCATTCTTGAGTAAGAAATGGAAATTTTCGTTATTAATTAATTAATTTACCCATCAAAGAGACTTACTTCGGTGACATTTTTTACACTGAATAAAATATAAACATTTATCTTTTATATGAAATCCAAGCCATATTTTCCTTGCGATTTGGGAAGTCTCTACAGTACTTTTTAAAAAGTGGTGCATTTGCTGTGTTGCTGGTTACATCACTATAAGGAGATCCCCTTTGCTTCTGTCTTAATGATATCTGTAGAATTACAGTTATGTGAGTACTTTCTCATATCAGAACAATGTAGATTTTCCCTAACATGCGCAACCAAATAATTAATCTCATCTTAACATAAGTTTTGCTATCGCCATTTTGCATAAATCTTTGCTAGTTAGATGTATGAGGTAATCCAATCAGCACCCCATTTGAAAAATAAAAAACGGAAGACTTTCTCAAGTCACATACACTGCGAAATTGGCGATGACGGGTTTATTTGCCGTCTTTATCAAGGTCTCAGAGACGATGAAGCGTGGTTAGAAATTGCGATCTAAAGCAGTGACTATGCAACAGACATTCGTTATTAAGGTACACAAATATAAGACGCGTTCGTGAAGATCACCTTGTTCGCATGTGCGTGAAACAAGCTAAAACATTTTCCATGAAATGTAAATACGAACTTGAGGCACCTAAAAAGGTAGTCTTGACGAAGCTAGTGCTCATAAATTGTTTATGAATACAAACTTAAAATACGAAAATAACGCCAAAAACGACACAAAAACATTCGACATTCAATTTTCGGGAAGTATGCTAGGCGTATGTTGTTTCTATATACGATAATAGGGGTTGTTATAAATTAAAACTAATAACTTTTGTACTATATAGTTTTTCGCTATTCAACGAATGAACATGTCATACGAGTAACAATTTCGTTTGAAAAATTGGTCTATCTCAAAAATTCCAAATTAATTTTGTATGTTGAATTTAAATTCCATAAATACATTCTGAAGTTTGGAATGTGTAGATTTATGCTCACATACACAATTAAATTTTAAATCTTAATTTAACACAGTCTTGCTACCGCAGTTTTGTAGAAGTTTCCAAAACTCCTAATTTTTTTTTTTTTAATTTTACAAATAATTTGCTTGTACTTTTACAAACTCTTCTAAAAGTACGAGTTTCCTTGTATAATCATTTATTTGTAAAATTACAACGGTTGTGTTTGTAGAAAAGCTCCAGAAAGCTTTGTAGTGAAAAAAATCGTACTTTTATTTGGAAATGGTTACTTACAGACAAATAACATTATATGATATGTATTTAGGTTAAATCAAGTGAAGGTGTGAACGAATAACCTATTATATAATAATGAACATTAAATACGAATTTTAATTACAATAATCTAACTAATGGCATTCAACTGGAGTTAGCCTTGGAGTTAAGTGCGTGGTGAGTAAACACGATGGCGCGAATTCGAAACCCGTTGCAACCACAACTTTTTTCAAAAGTACAATAAATATATTTTTTTGTTTTTTTTTGTTTTACAGTAATATTATAAATAAGATAACATTTGGGATCCTGGTAAAATAGATTATTTATATTCAATTATCTACTATCAATGCAAATTTTATATACAAGCATATGAGTTGTAATTTTACAAACATAAACTCTGTATTTTTTACAAGAAAAACTTTTGTAGTTCTATAAAGAATTACTTTGGCAACTGAGTTTCCAAGGATTTTCTTTGTAAAAGTACAAAACAGTTTTTTAGAGTGAAAGAGTGACTAGTTTGGAAGGAATTGTGGCTACGCGGATAAGGCAGAAAATCTGGAAACGTGTGAATCACCGCCATGAAAATCCGCTAAATCTGCTCTGTCTGGTTGGCGTCATATGCAAAGGTGTGAACCCTTCTGAACGTTCTCTTTATTGAAACAAAGCCAAAAATTTTCAGGATTCCTATAGCTATAGTTTAAGCTTCGAGGACAAGAACCAAACTAAAATTTAATATGATCTGGAATTCTTGCTGTGAGTTGACTTCGATTAATGCTACAGTTAGGGTAGGCCTTTTTCTCTTTTCATTTGTGCCCCATTTTTTTAAAAGTGCTATTCAATATAGATAAAATGTTGTTCAACACATTTTATAGGAAAAATAATAATAATAATAAGTTCTCAAAGTAAATGCATTTTTATTTTCTCCGGAACATGTGCAAACACATTACCTGCAATCGCTATGATGGGTGTATTCAGAACAAAAACCAACGTCTTTTTGCAAATGCAACTATTTGCAGTGAAAGCCAGAAATGTAACGAGATCCCGCCTAGACAGAGACGGGTGGCCCAAAATGCAGAGGTTGGTAGGTGCAGCTGCCCGCCAACTTGGTAGGTGCATTCTACCAACTTGGTAAGTGCAGTCCGCCATCTTGACTGGCGCAATCGGCCATATTGGTAGGCGCCACAGCCACCGTCCACCATCCTGGTTGTTTAGTTTGTCATTTGTTTACACATTACTGGAGTTTGTCTCTCACCGTCATTTGACTGCCATATTGGATTTTATATGTTTTCATCGCTTAGGTGGTGCGAGTGTATTAATTTACCCACAAGGCGAGTTGTCTATTTAGCCACCAGGCGGCAGCCATATTTGTTTATAATTTAAAAGGATAGGTTTCGCTGTCGGCGCCATCCAAATTGGAATCTATTTTCTACCCCTTGGTGGCGGTATTTTCTCGATTTCGTCACCAGGCAAGCTGCCGATTTAGCCACCAGGCGGCAGATATATTTTGTTAGTTTTTTTAAATTATAGGTGGTGTGCACCCTACAATTTAAATTCTATTTTCAACAAAAAATGGGCGTTAATAGGTGGTGTTAACTGCCGGGCAAGCTGCCGGTACCCGATCATTCTGATAATTTAGCCGAAACATAAGCGGTCAGCACTCTAGAGAAATTTGTTATTTTTCATTCCTATTTCAAAAAAAAAATTTCCAATCAGCAGTTCACTTACAAGCAAAAATTATAAAATCGATATTTTTTTGTAATAAAATCTTTAATTAAGACCGACCAAAAATTTTTTCGTTGTAATGCTAATTAAATTAACATTGAAATTAAGTATCTATTAAGTTATCCCGCACCACACCACTATAGTCCGACCAATTATTCACAATCGCTTAATCCCTTTTCACAACCGCTCTTGTTTACAGCATTTTCCGCTATAACATGCTAGTGTAGGGAAAGTATTTCATGGGAACAATGTCGACGCTCGGCACAGTTTCTCGTCTTATGCCAGAGGTGAAAGGTCGCTCTCGCTCCACCTCGTATTTTATCATTATGACCGATAAGTTCAGATATTTAATTACCCCAAAATAAAAAATCTTCTTAAATTTGAAGTATCGGTTTGGGCCAACTAATCTGTGGAGGAATATGTAACCTCATACAAAAAGGTACTACAACATGTTTTTTTTTAAATTTATCTATGTACCATTGCCCTAATTAGCAATGACGTTACCTCATTCCCCTTGCTACTACTGTAACATTTCGTTATCATTCACCAAATGTTCTCGAAGATACGAAAAGTATGGATGTTCTAATAATGCAGATAGAGTGGCACATACTGTAAGTGTGAAAACTGTGGCATGGCATTTGCTAGGCGCGAAAACTTGTAGAGGCATGCAAAAAACCTGCGTAGCTGTTGGACCTTCATCTACCAAAATCCGTCGTGTACAGTCTCCTTCACAGCAGCGTACGAGTGTAATCCCCACAAACCCAAGGGTTCATAATGAGTATCCACCATCATTCCAGCGACCATCACGCCCAACAACCGTGGCAAGGTCTTTGTTGGTTGATGACAATGGTTTCGTGGAGGTCCAAACTATATCCTAACACGGTCTAAATACCTATAGATGTTTGCACATTTATAGTACGAAAGGGAAAACATCGCTGTTGTCTCT
>NQII01010342.1:5132-33147 GCA_002778355.1 Clitarchus hookeri | reverse complement strand
TGAGACTACGTAAGCCGCGGAGGGGGCCCCGAGCCAACGGTTAAGAGTTTGAAGCATTGCGCGACCTTGAGCGCCAGGTGTGCGGATACAGCGAGGCGACGAGCCAGCAGAGCATCGAGTGGCGGCGAGAGTGACAAGCGGGAGTGAGTTCTGCATAGGTACAGTGAAGAGTGCGACTGACGGACGGAACTATTGAACTGTATGTGTGAGTGTAAGACGTTTGAGATTATGACAATAGACACATTGAATATGTGTAAATAATGAGTGTGAATTAAGTGACTGTGATCAATATAGATACATTGATAACGACGTTAATTGGAATTGAGATAGGCATTAAATATTGCGCTCACTGAGAATAACAAGAGGAATAGTGTAAATATACAGTTTAATGTTATAGATAACTGCTGTGTGAATAAATCAAAATTCAAATTTAGTTATTTTATTTTTATATAGACCTACATCTCTCACTACCTCTTGTACCAATATTATTATTTTTTTACAAAAAGTTTGTTTATCCAAGGAGCAACAATGAACGTGTTTTTAGTTGTCAGTTAATGGCTACGGCCCCGTAATTTTTTGCGAAAAAATCTGTGCACTCAGTAGATTTCAATACTATATATACACCTCGGCTGTTGTCATACCTCCATTGGCTGCTGGTGTCGTTTCCGTAGTTGACTGAGCCGCTCAGGATTCCGTAATTCCGGAACTGAGCCTTCGTGAGTCATGCGCTAGCAGTTAATACGAACCAGAGCATGTTTAAGCCAATCAGAGAAGGTGGACGACTCCACTCTGTTTTGAACTGTATCATGTCTCGAAATCTTTTTCGCGAAATATCGCCACCCCTATCGATGGCTGTTATGTATCGATATGTGCATCGAGGTGCGCACGCCCTCGGTCGTCGCGATAACGCCTTAAGCGCAGCTCCTCTCGCTGCCTGGGCGTCGTGTGAGGCGAGTCAGAAGAACAGCGATCTACCGACACGTCGGCGTGTCGCAGTATGTGTGACCGAACTGTCGCTTCAGTTATAATCCGGCACAGAAAATACCACTCTGATCAGTTGTAGTACTCAAAGCGAGGCGAATTCGATCGAAATTGAGGTGAACTAATGTATCAAGTTGGTTCATCATAAAATAAAAACAACAGTTACGCCCGTAAATTTCCACAGTAACACGTTATCTTAAAACATGGGAGATAATGCTGTAGCGATGGGAGATAACGTTCTATGTATTACCTAAACGAGAGACAACGCGTTACAAAGTTTAAGTTGATGTTGATGATGTAATTTATCTTATTCAAGTATTTAGTCAATGCGATTGTTCACATCACGAAATGCACAGCTCACAATGTTTATGCGACTTGCACGAAAATCTTCGGAGAAGTGTAGCTATCGTAGGTTACGTCCAACATGCCGCGAAGACTTTACAGAAGAAGGAGATATTATCCACGCAAGATTTTTGGAAACATTAGCAGTTTTAACGCTTTTTTTTTGTGAGAAAGACACTGCGTTTGTCACGCAAGTTACGATGTATCAAGAAAGTTACATACTTATTTCTTTTCTTTGCCGTTTTGATCTTCAAGTTATAGCTGCTAGGCTTGGCAGTGGTCTTGTGGAAATACGCCCCCCCCCCTTAAACCTTACAATTCGCCTGAACCTGCACTGTCGTTTATAAATCAAGTTGACACCATAGATACACACATAATTCCTTGGAAGACTTTTGCAATTCGTGAAGGGATAATAGCATTGACTGTAGTCAAAAATATTTATCAAGCTGCCATTTTGTACTCTCTGAAGAAAATGAAGTTTGAGCTTGGTGTTAAAATTTGGATGTTTCGTAAATTAATTTGTACTACTGAAGATATATAAGTAGTTGGTCGCTTTCAAATGATTTATAATGCTTAAATAATATTTTGTTTAGAATGAGTTTGCGTTCAGGTTTTTTTTTCTTTCCATTATTTAGATATCGAGATGGCAACGCACGCAGTACACTGAATTATGTTACTAAGTTTGTATGGTAATTTCTTTGCCATTGAAGCCAAATCTCACACTTTTATGGTTTACTGTTTCTCTGGACTTTATCGGAACCTATGTAAACGATTACAATTAGCCAACATTTCAGTTCGTACGAATAAGACTGTTATTGTTAATAACTTCTCAAAGAACACGATGGATTGTAAAACCGGTTACATCTCTCGCGACACATTAATCGGCGTACAGTTAACGCACGACTTCATTGGTCGACGGCCAGCCAATGATAAACGCTGCTGGTTGCAGTAAACGTTACCGACGTGGCCAGCACCAGCAGGACGATGGTAAGTGTGAACACAGAGACCAACACAGCTGATCTTATTGCTGTAGTGGAGAAAACGCAGCTCAATTCAACATTGACCTCGGTGCCGGTCAATTTGTGCCGTCCGCGAAGGGTTAGAACATTTTCTCAGGTAATCTTATCATAGGAGATAACGCTGTAGCGTTAGAAGATAACGCGTACGCGTTATCTACATGAGAGATAACACGTTTCAAAGTTCAAGGTCACGTTGATAATGTAACTTGTATTATCTGTGTATGGAGTCAGTGCGATTTGTAACATCACGGAAGGTATACATCACCGAACAATGTTACAGCACTGCTTGGCAACAGAAACAAATAACTGCAAAAATATATTGTATCAAAGTACAAAATGCTCCACTGTAAACAATCTTGTAGGGAATTGGGAAATCAGCATAGTTTAAAGTGTCGATAACTGAAAGTTTCCTATCTACCAGCACTTTCATGGTTCACAGATAACTTATTATAATTCTCAGTTCTCTGAATTGATGGGTTTATAAGAAGACATAATATTTCGCTTCATTCTGATAATTAATTTGTTTCCCAAAAGGTGAGCAAGATTGTAAATTGCTTTTTCTCCCTCAAAATTATCACTACAGAGATCTCAATTCCTTTTTCTTTTTCAAATATAAATTTTAATTAGTTTGATGGATGATTATTAGTAGTTACAAGAGAAACCGAACATGTAAGTTAAGGTAAATTTCTTAGAATTGTGTCTACTATGTATAATTTATTTTATTTTATAGCAATATTAGCGAAACAAAACCAAGAACTTACAATGAAACTTGGTAAATTTGAGGATGTTATGTTGGGTGTACGCACTAGGGAATTTCCTCCTCCTCCCTCTGCTAAGCTTTGTGAGACAAGAGCCATTGTTCGCGACACCTTCTCCTCTCCGCCAAAATGACTGGTCTGGACCGTCCCTGCGCTGTAATCCGTTATTGACGTCGTATGACGGCAATACCTGTTGCGAGCATAACACAAATGAACAGTATCTGCCGGCTATTTTGCAAGATAGCGACACCCTAAAAATAAAGCACTTACGTCATATCTCCGGAACTACCTAACAGTTAAATAAAAATTTGCATACAAGTAATGGTATTGTTAGGGTGAGTGAGTGAAGAGCTTTGGGCTGCTCTTAGCATCGCTGTCTCGAGAGCCGATGAGGGTGAAGCAAGATGAGTATGGAGCAGCGCCGGAATACAAGGGCGGGGGAAACGGGAGATCCCCGAGAAAACCCGCTGACCAGCGGCATCGTCCGGCACGATTCCCATATGCGAATATCCGGGAATTGATCTAGGTTCGCTTTGGTAAGAGGCGAGTAGTCTAACCACTACACCACCGCGGCACCCTGCTATTGTTAGGGGCAGTGATATTTCGTGAAAAGATTTCGAGATAAGAAACGGTTCAAAGCACTGCGTAGTCGTCCACCTATTTTTATTGGCTGAAACATGTTCTGGTTTGTTCTGGTTTCGTGTTAGCGCACGAATCACGAAGACCCAGTGTCGGGATTACAGAATTCTGAGTGGCTCGGTCAAATGCGGAAACGACACCAGCAGCCAATGGAGGTATGACAACAGCCGAGGTGTATATATAGTATTGAAGTCTACTGAGTGCTTCGATTTGTTCGCGAAAAATTACTCACCCTGGCTATTGTATACTGTCATATACCTCTATAAGTAAATAAGCTATATCAGACACCCATTTTTAAAATGAATGATTTATATTAGAGTGCAATTATCTAGGGAGCAATTAGACTTATTTCAACAAAACTTTGCATGCTGGTATTATATATGTGACCATTAAATTTATTTATTTATTCTCAACTTTCACTCATTGATATCGCCAATATAGTTTAGAAACTCCAAAAACAAATCACAAAAAAATTAACGTAACTAAAGTACTGCAACAAACAGCATGCTATGAGTAATTAAAGAAAAATAGCTGCTTATTTTCCAAATAATTGCCTCATTGCCATTTTTTAAAGACTGTTCATTATAAAGTGAGCACTTTCGAAATCAACCTTACAAATAAAAGTCACTGCTCCTACCCGCATAAATTTTAACGGGCGCACTGACTGACATGCGCCAAGTAAAGTTGGTAACTGTGGAAGGAAAGTAGCTCGATGTCTTTACGTCAAATAAAAAGTGTTGGGTAACGGTTTGAGATAACTCAAATTATGTATTTCGCTTTCTGTTTTTTAGTGCATCTAAGTTGTAAAAATGAGCAGGTTTGTAAAATATTTCCTTTTCCAATAATTTCTCAGTTTTACTTGACCAACGCATGAATAAAGTGATGAGGCTCATGTCAATTTTAATTTTGCATACGTTGGAAGAATACATAATGTGGATACATGTAGTAGATCTTAAGCAGAGATTTCAAAAGCGCTCAGTATACCGTTAAGAGTCTATTTACATTGTATCTATGAATAAATCAAAACGAGAAAGCTATATTAATATAACTTGACATGCTGGTATTTATTCTTATTTATATTACACAAACTGATTACTTATTTAGTGTGGCGTGTTGATATATGCCACCTGAAATAAAATAAAAACCTCACATTACAGTAAGTTCTCGAACATTTCCCACCGGCACTTGCAAACAGAACTTTGTGAAGCCATCTAAAATCTTTATAACGTAGTCTCGTACTTCAGTACACCAAGATGGAGTTAATCACTTAAGTAGTACCACAGGTACGAAATATTACACTAAATAAAACCAACTCCATTGCACTGCCGTTTTGAAAGTAAAGTTTGTACGACACGGTTTCCAAAAGGTTTCCACTTTTTCGCGTAAAAATCGGAGAACACGGTATAGACTTCAATACTATATACACACCTCAGCTGTTGTTATACCTCCATTGGCTGCTGGTGCCGTGTCCGTCTTTGACCAAGCCACTCAGGACTAAGTTAACTCCGACACTGAACCTCCGTGATTCGTGCGCAAACGGTTAACACGAATCAGAACATTTTTTTAACCAATCGAAGAAGATGGACGACCCTACAGAGCTTCGGACTGTATCTTGTCTCGAAACTTTTCGCGAAATATCACTGCCCCTAATAATATCGTATTGAGGGTCCCGGAAATTTCGCGGATTCATTTGGTAACAAGGCAGACTCCACAATCCTTTGTGTACTCGGCCCGCACCTAGCTGTTCATTGGACGAGGCTCCAAATGTATCCCAGGTCCAGGTAGCACACGATTCGGTTCTACTTTTCTTGCTGATCAGTTATTGGCTTATACACATCCAGGGCGTGGTTGACAAACTGCGGTCCAATCGAGAAAGTAATCAAATGTATACGTGCTCCATGTCATGTTTACATCCCCAAATGAATTCGCGAAATTTCCGGGTCTCTTTGGCTTGCTGCCAAATCTTCTGGAAAATATCTCCCGCTTGGCCATTTTTAACAGACATAATCCNGTTATTGGCTTATACACATCCAGGGCGTGGTTGACAAACTGCGGTCCAATCGAGAAAGTAATCAAATGTATACGTGATCCATGTCAAGTTTACATCCTCAAATGAATTCGCGAAATGTCCGGGTCTCTTTGGCTTGCTGCCAAATCTTCTGGAAAATATCTCCCGCTTGGCCATTTTTAACAGACATAATCCNGTCCGGGTCTCTTTGGCTTGCTGCCAAATCTTCTGGAAAATATCTCCCGCTTGGCCATTTTTAACAGACATAATCCTACTGTCTGTCTTTCAGTTACTGGAACAAAGTTACTTGCATATCTGTGTAATGGAAAGTAGGGTAATTAGCAACTATCTAACTAACTAACTAGTATATCGGCAACTACTTGATTAATATTTTCGAGCCTCTGTATATGCGAAATCAAAATATCCATTTGTCCGCACGCGGCCTCTTCAACCGTCGTAGAGCTCTGAGTCACGCTCGAATGATTTACGTCCACGAGTTCATTATTACTTTCGCAATACGCCGTGTAGTTTACAGCGATGCCACGGCGTCGTTCGGGGAGTGGAGTCCGGAATCTAAAAATAGACGGTCGATTAATTGCCCTAATGAGGGGGATAGCTTCGAAAGCCATTTAGTTCTTTATGGCTGCCGTCATTGGAACTCGGCGCGACTCGCCACGCCTTGGATGAGAAGACTTTCATTTCAGCCAATGACAAACGCGCGTCATTAGAGCAGGTGCGCCCTGTGTGGTCCGGACAAATTGGCGGCGATTGCGCAATCTAGCGGCCAGCCCAAAAAACTGTTCCTGTAGCAAAATGTGGCCGTATAGTTCTTCCTCATTTTTTGAGTCTCCTCTATCATCTTAATTTTATTTCCGTTCAGACCCAGTGCAGACAATTGTGTAGATAACCGCAGAGTATAAGGCTGTTCACGGTAAACTGAGCTCTTTTGGAAGCCCTGCTTAAGATCTACTTGCAAGCACGCTGTGTATTCTTCCACCGTATGTAAAATTAACAATACCATGCATCCGTCAAGTTAAAGTGTGAAATGGTTAGAAAAGTAAATTTTTTTACAAATTTATTTATTCTNAACAATACCATGCATCCGTCAAGTTAAAGTGTGAAATGGTTAGAAAAGTAAATTTTTTTACAAATTTATTTATTCTTACACTTATATGCGCTCAGAAAAAATAAAAGGAAGTAAAAGAAATCATTTTATTATTTACAGATGTTTACCAAACANTACACTTATATGCGCTCAGAAAAAATAAAAGGAAGTAAAAGAAATCATTTTATTATTTACAGATGTTTACCAAACACTTTTTATTCAACTTCAAGACATGGAACTACTTTCCTTCCGTCCCGTCGCTGCCAACTCAACTGAGCGCATACCAGTCATGTGTTAGGCGCAATATTGTGCAGATTAGGAGCGGTGGCAATTTTAAAAGACTGATTTAAAAAGTGCTTATTTTACAGTGAACTGCCTTTACTTAAGAATACAGATGTGAAATAGCCGTTTATAGACGTTGACCCTGAATTTTTTTTTTATATATTTGTACCTTATACTGTCCAACTTGTAAACATTATCTGGTACAATTTTTTTTTTTCAAATAATATTTTTATGTAGCATAATTTTTGAAAATGACTTGTACAAGTAGAAATTCTCTGTCTTTGCAATGTACAAATAAAATAAACCAAACTATTAACAGAAAATTTAACAAAGTCAACTGAAAGGTCCTATCTTAATTCATTTTAAAGTATGTTTATGAAAAGTTATTTTACAAAAATTCAGCGACAGCCACAAATTAAAAGTGTGCAAGATTTTCCTCATATTTAGCTTTTTTTTNAAGTTATTTTACAAAAATTCAGCGACAGCCACAAATTAAAAGTGTGCAAGATTTTCCTCATATTTAGCTTTTTTTTGAAATAGTGAAAAAAAGACATTTGCTAATGTGATTTTATAGATATCTTGAAATAGCTCTAGGTATCCTCTTTCAGTGTGAATTATCTCATTTCTGTAAGTAAGTAATTTTTTATTATTTATACATTCTTAAAACAGTGAAATTTTGACTTTGACATGTATTTATGCAAAAACCATGGGTACAAAGATTTTTTTCTTCCCAGGAAAAAGAAATAACAGATTATTTTTAACTTGAACAATATATGGCTGAAACACAAAACAACAAATTTTTTCGTTGGCCGACGCCCTTATACCGCGATCTCCAGCAACACACGCCAAGAAAATGGCGCCACTAGCCGGCAACATGTCTGAACGCCGTTCGCCAGTCAGCGCCTTGGTAACCTGCTGGCCTGGCCAGCCAATAAGGAACTTTTCGCAGCGAGGTCCGTTTTCAGAGCCTCGCGCAGGCAATCAGAGAATGGGTAAGCCAACGTTAAAGGAACCGCCATGGAATTTCGTCTCTGTGTGCTTATCTGCTCTGTAGTAATTCTGTCCACCATTGCTGGAAACTGCACTCAACCCGAGAGTCACAGAAGGCTTACTGGTAGAGGTCGGAAACATACACATGCCCAGTGATCCGTTGACTAGATTTTGTAGACATTTGTGTTCACAAGTTAACTGCTCGTTAGTAGGGACAGGAAAATTTCGCGTTTCAAACGACCCGTAGGCTGGACTCCACCGTCCTATGTATTTTCAAGCCTCAGCTTTCTGTTCATGGGCTGCTGATCCGGTGTGTAGCCATTTTTTTTAACTCGGACCAGGTGGCACGGGATTCGGTGTTTTTTTTTCCTTGCAGGTCTGTTATTGGCTCAGAGTTCACCTGGGCGTGCCCAATAACCTGTGATCCAACTGCAAGCATATAATAAATGTACGAGTACATAGGCTACTTTTGAAGTCTAGCTTGTCCTAAAATTTCGTGAATTCATTTTAGGACAAGTTAGTCTTCAAACTTATGTACATTTATTTACAAATTGAATACAACTTTTTGGATACGCCCAGGTGAACTCTGAGCCAATAACAGACCTGCAAGGAAACAAGCACCGAATCCCTTGCGACCTGGTCTGAGGTAAAACTGGCTACACCCGGGGCAGCAGCCAATAAACAGACAGCTGAGCCTCGAAAATACACAGGACCGTGTAGTCTATCCTACAGGTAGTTTAAAACGCGAAATTTTCGTGTAGATACTCATTAGTTGCTTGTTATCACAGTAAAAGGTTATAACTGGGTCTGCATTTCGTTGTATAATATTGGACCAGGGTCTCCCAGAACACAAAATATTTAAGATCGCAGAAGAGAAACGGCGGTGTGCATCGCTAACTTCAATTACGCACGCCAACAAATTGGACCTTCTACATGGCGAAACGTCGTTCACCAATCAGTGCTTTGCGAGAAGTCTGCCAGACGGCAGCACGACCAACAGGCAGAGACCTGAAAAATTCGCAGATTCATTTCGGGACAAGCTAGAATTCGAAACACGTGTGTTAACAAAACTTCAGCCATTGGTCCTGCACGGTGTTTGACACCTCCTGGAGAAGGCTGGCCCAATCGTCACCTTCTACTGTGACAGCAGACAACCAATGTGCAGTTGCTATCGGCATATTTGTACATGAGACTGGAGAGTCTGGCCTGCAGGTCATCGAACTCGAGAATTTTTCTGGTCTCTACCATTAGGGAATCTTCCGCAACGTGCAAGTTCCAGCCTATTTTCAGAGCCTTGCGCAGCCAATGAGATACCGAGCGCGCTCAACACGTTCGGTCCCGAATCAATTCTACAAGTTCAAGTGCTGCAAACATACAATATTTTTGGCGTGTGCTGTACGTGTGTTGATCGTGCTTCTAGCAACCATCGAACAACCTGCTGTGTGCCCGGAGTTATCAGCATTACACAGATAATAGTATAATGTTGTGGCAACAGCATTTATGTTACAGGTGCAGTATTTGTTTGTTTGATTATTATTCCATCTGACTACATACTACATATTAGTACAAGAAACTTGTAGTATTGGAATTCGTCAAAGTCATATATATATATATATACAACTTATATGAGACAACAATAATAATTATTACAATATTTACAATCCTTACAATATTTCATACAATTAACATTACATTTTCATTTATTACAACACTTTACATGGTTCATAACACAGAAATTGTCATACAATACAATATTTTCAACTATGTACTTGATTCTCTCTGTTGGTTGTTGCCAAGTGTTAGTGGAAGCAAGATTCCTAAGTTAATTATGATAAATACGAAGCAAATAAGTACCAATTGCACAAGTTCTTCAGAAATTAAAATTTAAAAGCTAAACATTCACATTAATTTTTAGGCTCAGGCATTGAAAAAGAGGGAATCTGTAGAGTGAAAAGTACTCATTTATTTCTTATGAGAAATAACACTTTATAAGTAGGGCCAGTGACTTTTCACGTAAAAATCGAAATACAGTAAACTTCAATACTATATACACACTTCAGCTGTTGTTATATTTCCATTGGCTGTTGGTGCCATGTCCGTCTTTGACCAAGCCACTCAGGACTAAGTAACTCCGACACTGAACCTTCGTGATTCGTGGGCAAACGGTTAACACGGGCCAGAACATTTTTTTAGCCAATCAAAGAAGCTGAATGACCCTACAGTGCTTTGGACTGTGTCTTGTCTCGAAATCTTTTCGCGAAATATCACTGCCCCTATTATAAGCATAACCTATGGTAAGCAGATCCATGGTACAATAACCAGGTCAATTACAAAATAGCTGCAGCAGACAATAGCACTGCTGAGGATAAGGCGCTTTTTGTATTGGTGCTATCTTCTGGCCTCGCACAACACCGAACACTATTACACGTATTCTGCAACATGTCAGACTTGAGCGAGTATTCTCGGCATAGTACTGTAAGGTAAGGGGTTAAAAAATTCGGAAGTTGTCACAATTTTCTATTTAACACCTAACAATTGTTGGGTCGTTGGTTTACAATTTATTGTATTTTTTTTCCTATGCAGATGCAATAAACAACGTTTTGAAATACGAGGTTATTAAAATTACCTCGTAACCAACGTTAGTGTCAGTTTTGTAATTGACACCGATTTTGTCCGCTTTTCTGTGTATGGGAGAAATATTTAATATCAAAAATTCATTGCTAACAATGATTTTTGTGTATATTTTTAAAAGGCAAAAATTTTAACAAGAACAAATATAAGGAACTACTCCAACACACAATTTCATTGCTTTGGTGATGCAATCGAAGTGTCATTTTCATGGTCAAAGGGAAGTGAAAAGGCAACAAGACAAAGAGTTTAAAAAATAATCCTTGAAGAAGAAAAAAAACATTTGAAAAGCCGAACGTGCGTACACACGAGCTCATCGCGTGAATGCGTTGCTTGCAGACGAAGCAGTTTAACAGCAAAGCTGTTCCAGGAATAAACCAATGTACTGTTTTTATGTTCTCGCAAGCGCGCGCGCACACACGGCAACACACACACCAACACACTCCGCACTGTCCCGTTAGTTTCCGTAACCGTAAACCACTGCTTTAGCGCCGCTCGTGTTTTACTGTTATTCATATTACAAAAATTAAATTTCTTGAGAAATCAAGTAAAAGTGGCTGAAAAATGTCAAATATTACATCTTTTTTTCCCCAAAAAGTTGCCATAGGTATTTTTTTTCCTGAAAGAAAATTTAGTTGCCCCACAATTACCAATAATTTACATGACTCGAAAACTATAAAAATCATTAGACACGTGTTGAATTGTCCCGTTACGGTACTTTTAATGTTTAAGTTATGGGGTTAAACCTGCAGTTAAAAAATATATTGCCTTTTAAGGGGAGTGATATATGGCTGGAGCGGATAACCTAACCACATTTCTCCTTCGCATTTTTTAACCTGTGGGTTAATTTTACTGAGCAGCGACCCTATTATTTCGCTTTATAATCCAGTACCAAAGTAGATGGCATACAAATATAAGCTCGTTTCAGATGTGCCATTGGAGTTTAATTGAGAGATTTGAGCGGTGCAGCGCCGGAATGCAAGTGCGGGGGGAAACGGGAGAACCCCAAGAAAACCCGCCTACCAGCGGCATCGTCCGGGCACGATTCCCACTTGCGAAAATCTGCAGTGAGCCGGCCGGGGATTGAACCCGGTCCGCCTTGGTGGGAGGCGACCAGTCTAACCGCTCAGCCACCGCGGTCTCTAGTAATGATGGAGGAATTGCGCTTACGTGTTGAATCAACATAAATTTTAAATATGGAAACTCGGGTGGTAGGTGGTGGAAGAGAAGGGTTGAATCCTAAATTTTGTGGTATGAAGTTAATGCCTTGGCCACGAAGGTCTTCTTGGGAACTGAGTAACGCCAACTTGGGGTTATTCATCCAATATTTTGAGGATGATAAAACACGCAGATTTCAGGAAATACTGATGGATAGAGACCTGAAAAATTCGCAGATACATTTCGGGACAAGCTAGAATTCGAAACACGTGTGTTAATAAAACTTCAGGCATTGGTCCGCACGGTGTTTGACACCTCCTAGAGAACGCTGGCCCAATCGTCACCTTCTACTGTGACAGCAGACAACCAATGTGCAGTTGATATCAGCATATTTGTACATAAGACTGGAGAGTCTAGCCTGCAGGTCGTTGAACTCACGAATTTTTCTGGTCTCTACTGATGACATATTATTCTGTTTATACACCCCAGGTGGACTTACTACAGTGAGCTGTTGGGCTACTTTCTTCATAGGTTTACCTCCACGATTCAGTTAATTTTTAAATTCGTGTAAAAAAAATTGCATATACACCATTATTTCGACAGATGATAAGAGTCACAACTGCGGAACGGAATATATATAATAAAAGCATCAGCATTTTTAAAAAATAGTTTATCCTATTTCGAAAGCATACATTTTTCGTGACCACAACATAATTCTTCACATTGTTGGTGAACAAAATATAACAAACAAGAACCAAAACGAATGTACGTAGAAAAAATAGCCTTTGTACCATCTAAAATAAACACGACACGTTTATATTTACAAAATAAAAATTCCTAGAAACACTCGCTTGGCGTTCATTCCGTTATTTAGAGGGACGTCATTGTCGTCGAAATAATTTATTACACTGTTGTTACAATTAGCTTTTCATGAATCCAAACAATGAAATGACTGGTAACATAAGCGCTAGTTGTTGCGTCTTGAGCTCCAGGTCGTGAGCAAGCAACACAGCTTTTGCCTCCTTGTAGCTTATACAAGCCAATTCAGACATAGACGTTGCACAGAAAGGTGGTTTTTATAGTCTATTCGCGGTTTCTACATACTTTTTGAATCAAACCTTTGAAAAATCACCCAATGTATGACGGGTTTAGTTATTTCCTAAATATTTTATTTATCACAAGCGTTTTATACTTATGTTAACATTAGAATATTTCATTTTTCATTAAATTGAAATTTTACTTATATTTTATTTTTTAAATTATAATATTTCGTTTATAATAAATATGAATAAAAACAGAGAGAAAAAATATGTTGGTAGCGCCTAGTAAGAAATAGTTCTAAAGCAAAATGTTATTACAACTGAGTGCGCACGAATTTGGTGCGTTGTCTTTTGGTGTAATTTTCTAGACTTAGTTAAGCTTAGTTTGCCCGAGGCTGAGGAGTATCCTGGAAGTAGAACTTTAGCAGGGCTTCAGAAAAGTGTGAAGTAACCGTGAATGGATTATAGTGTGAACTGTACTTAACAGAAAACTAGCGTCGAGTCACACAATAGGTGTGACACGACGCACACCAAGTAAATACACTGAAGAGCCAAAAACACTGGTACACCTGCCTATTATCGTGTAGGACCCCCGCGAGCACGCAGAAGTGCCGCAAGACGACGTGGCATGGATTCGACTAGTGTCTAAAGGTGTGCAGGAGGCATTGAAATCTGCGCCAATTTCAGAAAGGGTTGCACGTCTGTCACGTTTAATGATTCTCGTCAGTCGTCGTTTGTCCCCTTTGTTCACGATCTTTTTTTCGGCGGCAGCGATATCAAAAGATTTGATGTTTTAACGGATTCCCGATATTCACGATACACTCGTAAAATTGTCGTACGCGAAAATCCAAATTTTATCTCTACCTCGGAGATGCTACGTCCCATCTCTCGTGCGCCGACTATAACACCACGTTCAAACTCACTTAAATCTTGATAACCTGCCATTGTAGCAGCAGTAACCGATCTAGCAACTTTGCCAGACGCTTGTTGTCTTATATAGGAGCTGCCGACCGCATCGAGTTACTCTGATTGGTTCCATACCTCTGTTATTTGCATACGCACGCCTATACCAGATTTTTTGGCTCTTCAGTGTAAATAAGCACACCGAGTAAATAAGAACACAGAGACGAAGTAGTGTGTTGGTTCCCGCTCTCTGATTGGCTGCGCGAGGCAATGGGTGTGGACCTTGTGTCTAATTGGTTACAGTAAACAACGAAACGTTATCTATTTGATGGGCTGCCAGCTGGCGAATTGGTTATTAGTAGGGACACCCAATTTTCGAAAAAAATATTTCAAGGCATTTCATAACACTTCAGCCCAGATCCACCTTCGTCATAAAATTATTTACGTGAACAGCGCCGTGGGTGTCTTCCTGCGAATCACAGACGTACAGTATCGGAGTAACCAAATTCTGGTGGGCCAGCCAAGTAAAAAAATGTATTCTCACAAAGAGACGCAGTCAATAAGTAAAATAAAACTGCGTTTATGCTAGTAGGGTATTGAAATCTGGCACGTGTTACTTACGTGCCAAATTTGCGGAGAAATGGTTCAGCAGTTTTGGAGATACAACGTAAAAGCTTTATTTTTTTCATGTGGTTCTATCTTGCAAAATGGCTAACCAACAGCCATATATACCTACAAATCCAGTGCTCACACGATGTGTTGTCAACATTCAAAATTGGTTTTGAATCGGATAAATGGTTCCCGAGATATAACACATCACCTTAAATTTTAAAATGGCCGCCATTTTGAAAGTATGTGCTCGACGTGGTCGAAAACTATAAAAGTCAGGTGTCCTTACTAAGTACTGTACGTGTACCGAGTTTTGTAAAATTTATGTTAACGCGTTCAAAAATTAAAACGGTTAGGGTGGGGTCACACAAACGCACACACACACATACATACACACTCGCGGACACACAGACAGGAAAGTAATTTCATAAGCCTTTCTTTCCTTCGGAAAGTAAGCAAAAAATGAGAACTTTCGTGGCTTATATAGATGTGTATAAAACCATCATTAAAAATATTGATAAACATCACTACACATTTTTTTATTACCTACAACCAGAGTATTATGATGGCCTTGCCTGATGAAGGGTTTTTTTTTTGTCAAAACGGAAATACGCTTTAATTTGGATTATAAATTAAACTCCTACTAACTGTTTAAAAAATTAAATAGGGAAATTCCGGCAAAATGTTGTTTTACTGTTACAAAATTATATGTATTATTTTTTCATATGCAATATAAATCGTACTTTTGCGATAATTTCGGTACTTTTCAACGAGTTCAGCACGTTGAACAGTCGGGCGCGGCGATCAATTTAGAAAGTGATTAGATTTTTTTTTTTTACTAACTACTCTAAAACTAAGTGTTATATGAGCCCGCGGTAGGGACGGAAGTTAAGTGCGTCTCAGGGCTAAGTCCCCAGGAAGGGAGTATCATGCAAGGAGACATGCATCATGGCAAAGAGGAATTGGGCTGCCATGGCCAGATTGTGGCCATGACAACCTCCCTAAGTGTACTTATAGCTAAACTATAGTTAGAAGAAAAAGGGAAAAACCGGCATAGTCACCGTAAAAACCCTTTCGACAGGAAATAAATAAAAATTGTTTCGTGCATTATCACGTTTAACAGAAAATGCTACAGGAGACAGAGGATAGGATTCATGTTCTTTATTATGATAGGAAAAAGTGCTAGTAGAGAGGGGGTGGGTAACTTAAAGTGATCTGCTGCCACAGGAGTCCAAATATACCATTTTTGCAACAACCTTACAGTGTAACCGTTATTGACAGCGAGGACCCTACATCACTTCTCCCCTTCGGCCCCCTGGAGGGTAATAATAACTCCCTACTGTTCAGCAGCTCTCGGGGAGATTACTCATCCGACCCAGCACGAGAACAGCTCTCAGCTCCGTGGCTCCTAACCGCGAACTACTGTTTGCTCGCCGCACAGACTACAGGGTACGTTAAGTACGCATGCGTAATGGCGCCTCCTCTATATTTTCATTGGCTGCTGCTCCATTGTGAAGCCAATTTTTTTTTTTACGGCAGGGCAGATTGCACGGCATCCCGTCCATGTTTTCCTGCAGGTTCGTTATTGACTCGAGGAGTGTTTCAGTGTGTACCTAATACAGTCAGTTCGCGGTTTCTTCACTCTCTTTGAATCAAACCTTTGAAAAACCACCCCACGTATGAAGTGCTTGGTTGTTTCGTAAATATATCATTTATTACAAGTGTTAATACTCCTACAACATAAATACACCTTATTTTTGTTAAATTAAACTTTTACTTATATTTTAATTGTAAATTACGATATTTCATTAATCATTAATATGAATTAAAACAACGAGAACATACGTGCGTTGGTAATGCCTAGTAAGAAATAGTTATTATGCAAAATATTATTACACTGAGTGCGCACGAATGCGGTGATTTTCTCTTTGGTGTAATTTTCTAGACTCGGTTAAGCTTTGTTTGCATGGGGCGGAGGAATATCTTGAAAATAGAACTTTAGCAGGGCTTCAAAAAAATTGGAAGTAACAGTGAATGGATTATAAAAAGAGCCCTGAATATTACTCCAGATGATTTTGCGGTAGGCTAGACTTCAAAATCCTAACGCACTCGAGCTAATATTTATTATTTATTCACTGCCCGCTGCCACAGTACGAAACCACAGAAAAGTTAAATGTGCAGATGCGAAATAGCGTGGCATTACCTAGAATTCAACATACTGTTGCTACAACGTACGTCTGAGGCTACTATCCCATTTGATTGGTCCAATGAGCTCCCTGACACTCTAAAGCAAAAAAAGTTTGTGATTTTTCTTCAAAGATTTTGTCGGATAAGNGGGGGGGGGGGGCATGTGCGCATATGTATTCGAAATAACATTGATTCCTCTGCCATCCGATATCGGTGCTGGAAACGGATACAATTTCATCGGCTCGTGTGTGACGGGTTTTAGTCTCTGTTCTTCTGCCTTCCTTTCATCTAATGTAAACGAGGACAGAAGCAGCAGACGAAAAATTGGTCTAACTCATTTATAGTCCATGTTTTTCTCGTTCTTTCCTTTCTTCTAATGTAAATGTGGACTGGAACAGAAGACGACAATCGGTCCACCTCGTCTCTAGCGTGTGTTCTCCTTCCTTCCTTTCTTCTGTCTCCGTCGCCGGCGTGAGGGGCGTCTCTGCAGGCGACGGCGGAGCGGGCGGCCGGCCGGCGGGCGGGCGGTCAAGGTCGTGCCCGCGTGGCCGGCCGGTGACCTTGTCCGCCGCGCCGCGCTGTCAGGTATGTCACGCGTGTATTTCCGCGTGCACGCCGCCGCCGGCCAATCGCGGCCCGCGGACGTGACGCCGCCTCGCTCCGGGCTGACGTGGGAACGCAGAGGCCGGTTCCGATGCGCGCGTCAACCTCGCTTTTTAGTAGCCTCCATGCCCGAAGCCCCTTAACCTCCTCTCCCGATCCCTCACGTACTTCCGGGAATCTCCGACGGACGTTGTGTGTTCCTGATATAATCTGTTCACTGTCGACTGAGCACTTTTGAAAGCCCTGCCATTGAGTACTTAATAATAAGGGCAAATATATTTTGCGAAAATATTTCGAGACATGATACAGTTCGAAGCACTGTAGGGTCGTCCAACTTTTTTGATTGACTGAAACATGTTCTGGTCCGTGTGTAAGGAACCTTCCGCAGCACGCAATAGCCAATCAAACACAAGGGTCTTGCGCAGTCTTTCACGGGTAGAGTACAACAATAAGTAGAGACCTGAAAAAATTATCAGATTCATTTCGGGACAAGCTAGAATTCGAAACACGTGTGTTGATAAAACTTCATCCATTGGTCCGCACGGTGTTTGACACCTCCTGGAGAAGGCTGGCCCAATCGTCACCTTCTATTGTGACAGCAGACAACCAATGTGCAGTTGATATCGGGATATATGTACATAATACTGGAGAGTATAGCCTGCAGGTCATTGAAGTCGCGAATTTTTCCGGTCTCTAGCAATAAGATAAAATATAATTCTGTTGCTGGTAGATAATTTTGTTTGCTGCTGCCGTGAAATGGTAAACAAGAGCAATTTAGTGGTTTCAGTACATATTGCGGAGTTGAACAGGGAACTGGGATTTGACTATGGCCGCGTCCAATGCATACACTGCAGATGAGGCAGACCGATCTCGCTGGCTGCGCACAACCAGTCTCCGTATCCCAACTTTGAACTGTTTTTCTGCCAAAACACGTCTAGCGAAAACGATGTGGATTGAATTTGAGGTTAGAACACTGCTTAGTGAATAAATGCTTTAAGATGTTTATATAGTTCCTCTAACCAANGCTGCTGCCGTGAAATGGTAAACAAGAGCAATTTAGTGGTTTCAGTACATATTGCGGAGTTGAACAGGGAACTGGGTTTTGACTATGGCCGCGTCCAATGCATACACTGCAGATGAGGCAGACCGATCTCGCTGGCTGCGCACAACCAGTCTCCGTATCCCAACTTTGAACTGTTTTTCTGCCAAAACACGTTTAGCGAAAACGACGTGGATTGAATTTGAGGTTAGAACACTGCTTAGTGAATAAATGCTTTAAGATGTTTATATAGTTCCTCTAACCAATNGTGGATTGAATTTGAGGTTAGAACACTGCTTAGTGAATAAATGCTTTAAGATGTTTATATAGTTCCTCTAACCAATTTGTAATGTAGTTTGATTAAATTCGTATTAATTTATTATTGATACGCTATAATCTAAAAATAAAATAAAAGTAAAAGTTCAGTTTAACCAAAAATAAGATACTCTTATGTTACAGCGAATTAAACGTTTGTGAAACATGACACATTTAAGAAACAACCGAACACGTCATACATGGGGTCATTTTCAAAGGCCTAATTCAAAAAGGGCAAATAAGCGGTGAATATGCTGTAANACCGAACACGTCATACATGGGGTCATTTTCAAAGGCCTAATTCAAAAAGGGCAAATAAGCGGTGAATATGCTGTAAGGGCGGATTCACATATTCGCTTCAGCAGATCACGTCAAACAGACAGAGCAGGCAGCACCTTGGGATAAAACCAGCCNGGGCGGATTCACATATTCGCTTCAGCAGATCACGTCAAACAGACAGAGCAGGCAGCACCTTGGGATAAAACCAGCCAGGTGGCGGTGAATCCCCTATTTCCTAACTACTAGCGAATGGCTGGTTTTTAGCTGATATGTGTCAAAGGGCCTTATTCATAGTCGTTTTTAGTCCGGACTATCGAAAGATTATCTTCCGACCAAAATTTTTCGTATTCTGATAGCCTTATTATTGCTAGTTCGGGGATAATCTTGCTTTAGTACGGACTAACTGTTAGTCCGGACTTGGGTAGGACAAACGACGTATTAAAGTCAAAAAGAGACATGGTGAACTTAAAATAGGACAAATTTGCTAATAACAGGTACATGCAAAGGAAAGCTAGATAAAGTTTACGAAACACAAATATACATTTAAGACCGATTATGTTAATCTGTTGAAGCAAAAATAGGCCGATTTAATGGATGAAATGTTCCGTGAATAATATTTCAAAGCAAATATATTCATAATACATCAGTGTTAAGCTACAGCAACACCTTTCGAATTTCTGTTTCAATCGAATGCCTTCTCTGAAAACAGATTCTTTCCGGACGCGATATTAATACACAAATCGAATATGATGACACATACAGTAAAGTATTTCTTCAATGTAAGTGTACCAGTAGCTCAATTGTAACATGGTGTTTTCGTGAGTATAACAGTGTAATTTCGAATCTTGTATGGGTAAAATTGTTTTAACTATTGTGTAACGTATTTTTGTAATGTATTTATCACTAGAAACAAATGTATCATCATTGTAAAGGCGGTATTGGCGTAAAAAGAATGACATCAGGCCATACCACGAGTGCATAGGGATGTGCTGCGAAAAGTTAATAAATCAACGTGGAACAATAATATTATTAGTATACAGTATTAATTTTTTTTGTCCATCATCCTGCGGTATTACAATACAGGATTAAGAGTCACATGTATTAAACCAATTACAAAGAATTTTTTTTACATATTTCGCGAAAATATTCCGAGAAGAGATACAGTCCAAAGCACTGTAGGGTAGTCCAACTTCTTTGCGCACGAATCACGAAGGTTCAGTGTCGGAGTTACTTAGTCCTGAGTGGCTTGGTCAAAGACGGACACGGCACCAGCAGCCAATGGAGGTACATAACAACAGCTGAGGTGTGTATATAGTATTGAAGTCTACTGTGTGCTCCGATTTTTTACGCGAAAAGTCCCTGGCCCTAGTTATACGGAACAAACTTCGATCAAACTGGAAATTAATGTAGAAACGCTGAACTGTTGTACAGTTGCAGGCATACGTCTAGCCTTGTCTGGTAACATAATACAATTTATACTAGAAATTCCTTCGTTTCTGCAATAACACTTTAAAGAACATAAACTTCAGATTTCGACAATTGCATGCATGCATATATAGATACATAAATACATTTATATATGATACAAACGCATAAATTTCGACATACGTAGTAGCACAGTTAGGTGACACACCTGTCCAGGAACAAAGGCGTAGGGTAAACCTCTACTCGATTAGTTCTTCAGTAAAGCAGAAACATGAATAAATTACTACAATTACTACAGCGTTCTGGAGTTTAAAATCCTGAGTAAGCCTAATGATGTGTGTACAACCTTCAAATATANTACTACAATTACTACAGCGTTCTGGAGTTTAAAATCCTGAGTAAGCCTAATGATGTGTGTACAACCTTCAAATATAGGTTAGGTTTGTTAAATTTTTAAGCTGCTCCAAATCAGTAATTTTAACTGAGCCATGCTAACAAGCCCTAAACAACAATTTATAAACTTCAAAACTACAGTTAGGTGTTGTGTTTGTTTACGATGTAGACAGAAATCTACTTGAATGTAAGTTTACACGAGTGTGTGATTTGTCGTGTGTGCACGTAATCATACGAGAATTGTAATAAAACAGCTGAACATGTTTAAACGAACCTCAGCATACAGTAAGTCGATTAAAAAATCAGTAATATTTAAGGGAGAATTTGGGGAAAATATGCTGTGATAATCAGAGAAATTTGTTACATAATAACTAGGGCCAGTGACTTTCCGCGTAAAAATCGGAGCACACAGTAGACTTCAATATTATAAACACATCTCAGCTGTTGTTATACCTNAGTGACTTTCCGCGTAAAAATCGGAGCACACAGTAGACTTCAATATTATAAACACATCTCAGCTGTTGTTATACCTCCATTGGCTGCTGATGCCGTGTCCGTCTTTGACCAAGCCACTGTGGACTAAGTAACTCCGACACTGAACCTTCGTGATTCGTGCGCAAACGGTTAACACGGGCCAGAACATTTTTTTTAGCCAATCAAAGAAGCTGGACGACCCTACAGTGCTTTGTACTTGTCTTGTCTCGAACTATTTTCGCGAAATATCACTGCTTTTACTGTTTCTTTCTACTTCCGTCTTTCGCCTTCCCGAAAATCGTAATTACCTCGCCGCTACAGAGACACAGCCGTGTGCTAAACTTTGCTGCAATCTTCTGCCAATATAACGGCAAGGTTGCCTCCTCAAGTCCCTTGGTCACAAGACAATCACACGCAGCACGACGTAAATCTTCTGCGGCGCTTCAGTGTCTCGCACGTAGAAGCGATGGGACACTTCCGTGGAGGTTCCATCGTCGCCCTTACCGCTAGCTTCCTCGGTTCCGAGCCTTGGTGCAGAGGGTAGCGCAGGGTAGGCTCTGTAATGCTACCCCGTTTTCTCGCAGCCAATGGCGTAGCCGGAAATTCCTCAAGGGCGGGAGGAGCTTGACACTGGGAGGGTTCACCGACGTTAGCAGCGCTGACATGCGTGTTAAAAAGAACAAATAATGAGAGAAAAATTACCTCACAACGTAATAAAATATATTACAAGTTACAGTAATTACACAGGGGCCCCTGTTTTTCACGAAGAGATTCCACCACGAGTTGCATTCCAAAACACTTTAGCTGAGATACACTTTCGTGATTGGATAATTTTGACTGTCACGTCTGCGTTCAGTAGAGGAGTACCCTTATTCTGATCGGCTCATTTAATCTCCTCATAAATAGGGCCAGAGACTTTTCGCGTAAAAATCGGAGCACACAGTAGACTTCAATACTATATACACACCTCAGCTGTTGTTATACCTCCATTGGCTGCTGGTGCCGTGTCCGTCTTTGACCAAGCCACTCAGGACTAAGTAACTCCGACACTGAACCTTCGTGATTCGTGTGCAAACGGTTAACACGAGCCAGAACATTGTTTAGCCAATCAAAGAAGCTGGACGACCCTACAGTGCTTTGAACTGTATCTAGTCTCGAAATATTTTCGCGAAACATCACTGCCCCTACTCATAAAGAAACGAGGCCAATGAGCGAAGCAAGCTGTGCGTGTACACGTAGAATATTGAAGTCTAGCCTGCGCGGAAATCTTTTTGCGAAAAAAACACGTGGCTCTGCGTATTTATATCACCATTAATGGGTTATTAATTACGGCCACCTGCTTTTCCGGAAAAGATTCCACGACAAGTCGTACTCCAAAACACGTTAGTTCAGAACCAGTGTTGCGGTTGGATGATTTCAACTCGCACGCAGCTTAGGTTTCTGCCCGCGAATCACAGACGCACAGTAACGGAGTAACCTAATTCTGATTGGCCAGTCAAGCAAGAAAATGTAATCTCACAGACACACGTCGCCAATAAGCAAAATAATACTGCTCGTATGCCCGTAAGGTATTGAAATCTAGCATTGGCGGAAATTTTTTTTTCGCAATAAACAGGTGGCCCTACTTATTAATTGATAATAACAATAAGGGATGTTCACGGTAAACTGATCACTTTTGAAAGCCCTGCTTAAGATATAATTGTTCCTATGCACAATATATATTATTTCGCAAGACGTAAAATCAACACTTCCATGGGCCTGGTCACTTTATTCATGCGTAAAGTAAAACTGCAAAATTATCAGTAAAGTAAATATTTTTTTATAAATGTGCTAATTCTTACACTTAGGCCATATGCATTTAAAAAAACTGAAAGAAAAAGTAATCATTGAATTTTTCACAAATGTTTACGCTACACTTTTAACTCAACATTAACACACGGAACTACTTTCCCACCGTCGTTACTAACTTTACTGAGTGAGTGAGTGATGAAATTTGGGCGGCTCTTAACATCGAGGTATTGAGAGCCGATGAGGGTGTTTAAGGTGAGAATGGAGCAGGACCGGAACGAAAGGGCTGGGTAAACGGGAGATCCCCGAGAAAACCCGTCGACCAACGTGGCATCGTCGAGCTCGATTCCCACATGCGATAAATCCGGGGGTGGCCCGGCCGGGGATTAAACCCGGTTCGCCTTGGTGGGAGGCGAGCAGGCTAACCGCTCAGCCACCGCGGCCCCTAACTTTACCGAGCGCATGCTGGTCAGTGTGCCCGTTAAAACGCATGCAGGTAGGGACAGCGACATTTCTCAAAGGTTGACTTCGAAAGTGCTCAGCTTACCGTGGACATCGTATGACAATTGTTGACTATATTAGCGTTGAAGGAGATGATACAACCTCTACCCCAGCCACTGCTCGCCCAGGCTACACCGCAGGTTCGGAGCTCCGCATTTGCATCCCCGAACGGTAAAGACGGCCTCGCGGAGTAAGCGGTTCGTAACCAGGCGGGTAAAAAAGCCGCCCCAATTATCCCGCTGGGCTAACGAGGATGCCCGAGGGTAATTGGCGTGAGGTAAGGACGGTAATTGAAGGCGGAACCAGGCGTGTGAACTTCAACACGCTACAATCCGCCAGCGCGCGGCAGCAAGCACGAACCTGCCCCGAGCCAGAGAGAGGGGAGTTACACTAGATAGGGCCTACAGAGTTCTTATTGAGCATTAACGATTGTGTGTGTACCAACATTGGAGTAACGTTTTCACTTACTTTATTTTTAAATGTTAATTGCTTTCTAGCAAAACCTTTTTTATTTATTACATTTCGATAATACATAATACTGGCTTCACTTATGCAAGTTTAACTCTATCGCTAAACCGTTTTGGTAAGCAATCATCTTTTTGTGAAACATGACGGTTGTAGTTTGGTATGTTTTGGTGGCATTCCTGTTCTTCAAACTTGCACGACCGGTACCCGCAGTTTTCCCATTTCGTGATTTTCAAAATCGTTACAGAAGGTTTGTAAACGGTATTTGAGTATGTTTACTGTGCAACGAATACATTCTTTTTATTAAAATTTTATACACTTTCGTGTTCGCGAAAATACGAGTGTGATAAGATTTCGAGTGCTTGGTAACGAAAATTCTATCCCCCNTTGGTATGTTTTGGTGGCATTCCTGTTCTTCAAACTTGCACGACCGGTACCCGCAGTTTTCCCATTTCGTGATTTTAAAAATCGTTACAGAAGGTTTGTAAACGGTATTTAAGTATGTTTACTGTGCAACGAATACATTCTTTTTATTAAAATTTTATACACTTTCGTGTGCGCGAAAATACGAGTGTGATACGATTTCGAGTGCTTGGTAACGAAAATTCTATCCCCCCCCCCTCTTATCATACATTTTTTTTGCCGCTCCAGCAAGTACTTTTACAAATTCCTGGTTTCAAAATTATTTATTCACATTTATTTAATAGACATCACAGTTGTTTCTTTTTGTTTACAATACACCACTAACTTACATTTTTGTTGTCACCCTAGCATACGTATGTGGCTAACGGAGACGTGCTGCAGACGCAAAAACAATATTTCTTTTTTAAAATTAAAAATATATAAATATCTTAAAAATTTTCTGATAATTTAATACACTGGAATGACGAGCCCATTTCTTACAAAATGTTTTATGTAATTCCACATGTTAAAAAATGATTTCGTTTAGTTATGAAGAAACAGAGTTTACGCTGCGTGGTTGGTACGGCCAGCGAATGTGACTCAAAGTCTAACCTGGAAGTGCCAACCCTCTCTCCACCATGCTCCTTGCCCCGAGCTATAAATGGAGCAAGGCTCTTCGCAGTTGTTCCTTATCTGTAGACTCCGGACGTCGGTGGGGGCGGAAGTGGGTATCCCCCCCATCCCCCCATTTACATGCGTGGACGCAACACGAAGAACCCCCTCTCCCTCGCGCATGATCCCCCTCCTACAACGCAGAGACTAGACCACGAATTAGGCGAGTTACGACTTCCGNCCCCCTCTCCCTCGCGCATGATCCCCCTCCTACAACGCAGAGACTAGACCACGAATTAGGCGAGTTACGACTTCCGCCGCTCTGTGTCCCCCTCGTGCACAAACCCTACGTACTCGTCGTGTAAACTTGCGTGCTCAAAAAAAAAAAAACTTTGGTATAGGCTGTTTACGATAAAATAAGTACCTCTGAAAGCCCTGCTTAAGATCTACTTGTATGGACGTTGTGTTTTCTTCCGCCATATGTAAAACTTCGCATTGCTATAGCCCTCATCACTTAATTCATGTGTCGCTGAAATGAAACTGTGAAACTGTCAGAAAAATACATATTTTACAAATCTGCTCATCTTTGTAAATCAATACATAAAAAATAATAATAAAAAAAACAGAAAATGGAAGAAATAAATTAAGTTAACACAACTTCTTACCAAAACACTTTTTATTCGACATGAAGATATGGAACTACTTTCCATCGTTGCCAACTTTTACTGNCCCCCTCTCCCTCGCGCATGATCCCCCTCCTACAACGCAGAGACTAGACCACGAATTAGGCGAGTTACGACTTCCGGCGCTCTGTGTCCCCCTCGTGCACAAACCCTACGTACTCGTCGTGTAAACTTGCGTGCTCAAAAAAAAAAAAAACTTTGGTATAGGCTGTTTACGATAAAATAAGTACCTCTGAAAGCCCTGCTTAAGATCTACTTGTATGGACGTTGTGTTTTCTTCCGCCATATGTAAAACTTCGCATTGCTATGGCCCTCATCACTTAATTCATGTGTCGCTGAAATGAAACTGTGAAACTGTTAGAAAAATACATAATTTACAAATCTGCTCATCTTTGCAAATCGATACATAAAAAAAAAATAAAAAAACAGAAAATGGAAGAAATAAATTAAGTTAAAACAACTTCTTACCAAAACACTTTTTATTCGACATGAAGATATGGAACTACTTTCCATCGTTGCCAACTTTTACTGNAACAACTTCTTACCAAAACACTTTTTATTCGACATGAAGATATGGAACTACTTTCCATCGTTGCCAACTTTTACTGGGCGCATGTTACTCAGTGTGCCCGTTAAAATATATGCAGTCGGGGGCAGTGACTTTTTTCTAAGGTTGATTTCAAAAGTGCTCACACTTTATCGTGAACAGTCTTTACTCCTGTGTAAGGACTAGGACTAAACGTTTCACAAAAATAATAAACCGCTTTTAATGCGCGACACAAGTTGGGGGCTGCAGTAGGGGACTGTTAAAACTGGAAATAACTGTCAAGTACAACCACGGGTAACCGCATGAACACAGAGAAGGTAATTATACAGAGGCGAAACAGCTCCCGATACTGCGAACTACAGCCGCACACGCCAGCAAAATAGCGTCANAGAAGGTAATTATACAGAGGCGAAACAGCTCCCGATACTGCGAACTACAGCCGCACACGCCAGCAAAATAGCGTCACTGGCCAGCGACATGTCGGAACGCCGTTCACCAATCGTCGCGTGGTGTCTTATTTGTCAGTCGGAAGCTCAGCCAATTGGGAATCTCTCTCCAATCAGACACAAGGCCCGTTCCTATATCCAGTGAACGAATGAGTGCGTCCACATTGCCATTTATATCACTTCTGAGTGTATACTTGTTCTGTGATATGGGCAGAGCTCTCTCTATCTCTCTCTCTCTCTCTCTCTCTCTCTCTCTCTCTCTCTCTCTCTCTCTCAGCCAAAACTTGGTATGGAATTTTGCAGTATTTTTCCATCACTGCAACGTTAAATTAACTGCAACATAATCTGAGTGGTCTTCAACTTTCGCAAATGTTTAATTATAATAATTACTTAGCATAAGCGAATATGTGTTTACCAGAGATTACTATTACATTTTCACCTTGCGCTGAGCTTCCTTCTAGGTCATTGATTATATGTGTTCCTTAGAATACTTGTTTCCTTACTTGGCATCATTTATCTAAATTGTCATAACCTGCACCCATAGAACTAGCATTTTCACGTATAAAGGCAGTGTTTAGCCAATGCTGATGGAATGAGAGTGAAATATATTTTTTATAAACTTCGTGCTTTTAATCTCTTTTCTATTAAAATAAAATTATCTTTTGATATGTAACTGATAGTAATGATAAAACACCCATGTAGATTATATTTTGGGGTTTGTTTGAACTACCTTCATACTTAATTATTGTACTTTATTAAATCAAAGTAGGGCCTAATGAATAACCTGCGTAATTTCAGAGCAAGGGCATTTAATTTCTGCGCGATATATTTATATATATATATTTAACGCAAAATAAGTCTATCAAAGCAACGCAAGTAATGAAAGGAACAAACGGCACTTGTTCGGTTAATACCTATGCAAACTTGTGATTTGTAGGGAAGTCACCGTTCAACCACAGTCTCATTCAGTAAAACCTTGATTTTTCCAACTACTGGTAGGCACAGAGAGTTGTTTGTTGCGAAGATGTTAAAGAGTGCTTTTAACACTCGAATTGTTCCACGCACAGTTCTGCAACTTGTTCTGTTCTTTCGTGACTGTTGTTCATGTGAGGAGCTTTTCTTGGTTTGACTGACCCAGCGAGCAGTGGCGTGTGGTGAGTTGTCGCAAGGTAAGCTGGTGCTTGCTCAGAGCTGTACGTACTCGGCGTACGCAGCAGGAACCAGTGATCAGAGTGGAGCCGGAAGAAACTCGATGTATTGCGGCCACTCACGAGAGAGCGCGAGGCACCCATTCCTAGATACCCGGAAACCTCGCGGATTCATCTGAGGACAAGTTAAACTGCGTTCACGTGTACATATGAGTTTGTGCTTCCATTGGATTATATAGTTTGTTA
>NQII01010341.1:29453-49484 GCA_002778355.1 Clitarchus hookeri | reverse complement strand
ACTTACCCCGAAAGTAGAAAGAGTGATAAAATAATAACATAAAATTGTATAACTTAAAAATAAAGATATTTGATCACCACGATCTATCAGGTTTACCCTATTANATATTTGATCACCACGATCTATCAGGTTTACCCTATTAAATTAAAAATTACCCTTGTGATTTATTCTGTAGTAATTTAACGATACTAAAAAAGAGAAAAATGCATATATTTAACATTCAATTGTCATTGTAGGTAGAATAATTTAAAATTGTGAGGATGTTAAGAAACAGAAGCACGCTATAATTATTGTGCCGTACTTTGGTGCAGTAACATTATAACACAACGTAGTCAAAGTGGAACATCAAAAAGCACTGATACCAATCAATCCATCACACACACCAAATTATAACTTGCCAAAAAAGTCCTTTTTAAAAGCACAATTACATTTTATAAATGCTGTATTTCAAATTGTACAAACGATGTTTATTGTCCATCTTTGCCGATTATCATAAAAAACTAAATAGTTAGCATAACCCAATATTTAGCACTCATTTTGTAATACAGCTTTAATGTCTAAACAATCAAGAAAATCGTCTAAAGCCAATGATTAAATGTAACATTGCAAACAACTAACTAATTAAGCATATCTATATATTATCCTTATCTATAACAAGAGACCAGAATAATTCGCGAGTTCAACGTTCTGCAGGCTAGATTCTACAGGCTTATGTACAAATAACAAATATGCTGATATCAACTATACATTGGTTGTCTGCTGTCAGAGTGGAAGGCAACAATAGGACACCCTTCTCCAGGAGGTGCCAACCACCGTGTTGACCAATGGCTTAAGTTATATAAGCGCACGTGTTTTGAATTAAAGTTTGTCCCACAACGGATCCAAGAATTCTTAAGGCCTCTATCTCTAATGTTAATAAAGTTGTTTTCTAGATTTTTATCGTTATTATGCACTGCCTCAGAATATATATTACAAACCATTACTTACTGTTGAAAATATATTTTTACATCTATAGAATTAATGTAGTCAAAGCATAATAACAGCACAGATGCTTCAATCAATATGAGGAAGAATATAAGAAAACAAAAGAATTCAAGGCACACATTAAGAGTGATAAAAATAATTCCTCGAGAACAGCACATAACTAGAACGTCGCAAAGAATCATACAAAATTTCACTAAAAAAATTGTATCATTTACTAAAACCAAACCTATTTATTCAAAGAATATTATGCTTGTGTTATATGCATGGAAATAAATTCGTTTTATTTAATAAAGAAAGTTATGTACGCTTGTTAATATTATAATATATATAATAATTTTTAATTTTTTTTTATAAAAATATGTGAAGTCCACTTATCCTGATAATATAGATTTATGTTACGAAGGTGTTATTAGGGACGTTCAAAATTCGCTTTATTTTGTGGCAACAGAACAATCTTTAATATGCTGTATTTTCGTTTGATATCTGTCATTGTCTGCCAATTTCTGTGGCACGTCTCATGATTGCATTTAGCCAATAAGAGCTCGGCGCTTGAGAAACCAATCTGCAGGAAGGCGTACACGTAGGTAAGCGACGCCAAATAGTTGCCAGTAGCCAAAGAAATCATGAATTGATGTCAGGCAGGTAAAGTGCAGTGAAGACTGGCATATTACTAAATAATAAAGCGAATTTTGCATGTTCAATGCTCTTCTATGATCTCCAGGTGATAATATTTTACAGAATTGCGTAGTTTTGATCATACTTACCCTGTAAACTAATAAATACAACGAAAATATTTATAATCTGAAACATTCAAATGGATTCATCATAGAAAGTAATTATATTTTTTAAATTTTGCTATAAGAAAAGATTTTTCTGCAAGTCATCATCATGTCTGCATGAAAAAATCATATTGCACTTCATTAAATAACTATTATTAATACGTTTACCAGTGTCGAACCAGCTGATAACCTTCCTGCCTATCCAAAATAAATTTTTATTTAAAAATTTATGATATGTGACCAATCGCAGAATTCTAAACAAACATATTCCTACAAAATTATGATAATCCAAAATTGCCCATTTGTGTTAATAACTATTTTGTTTCTTTAAAGCAATTATCAATTCACTCAAACATTCGAAAATCAAAGATTAACTTTACAATTTGTAATAAGTTATAATGTAATTGTGCGTTTTCCAGTAACATAAATGATAATCCAGAATCAGGATGATCGTACATCTTAATTAGATCAGTTTATTAAAAACAAACGTCACACTTATAAATGTGAGAAATAAAACATTTTGACAAGAAAGTTAGATTTAAGAACTGTATTAATAAAAATATGTATTTATTTTTAAGTGAGAAATTTAAATAAAAAATTGCTACAATTGAAAGAAATAATAAACTTTATTATAAACATGTAAATATTGGAGACTGAGGAAGTATTTATTATTAAAATTTTAGCAGAAGACCAATGTATCTCATCTCCAACAAGAATATTTCCAAGATGTATATCGTTGTGCGAGATTCCCGCCTGACGTAACTCTTGAAATGCAACAATTAATTCAGCCATTACTTTCTTTACCACTCGTACATTCATGCGGAAGTTCTGATCATTAATTCTATCAAGCACTGTACCAAATCTGCATTATTCTGAAACAAGAAATATTTTTCCAAAACTAACAAATGCATAGATAAGCTGGTTCTGAAACAACATTCCCGACACTCTAAGGAGCGCTTGCAACTCCGCCTCAGTTCCTTCGCTCTGCGCTTGTTCTTTCATAGCAAACAGCCAGTTGCAATAAAAAACCGCCAGGCTTTCTCACCAAAAAAACTTTACAATATAATCCATCTCCAATTTCACGAATATTTTTGAAATTATCCATTCCAATAGCTTTAGACCTGAAAAAAAAACAGAAAGTAAGCGAAGTTAATATCAAAACGTGAACTTACTAATTAATCATTTAAATTTAATTAGATATTTGGTTAATTTAAATAATTGTTAATCATAGTGGACATAATATATACAATAACAAATTCATTGTCTATAATATTTCAACAGTCGCAGATATTTGGCTGACGTAAAAAAACATGTGCTGCTCACAAGAACTTGACTAACACGAGACAAAATATCTCTTCAGTTTTACAAAATTTCAAAAACTGAGAGTAGCTTTAACTCTCCACACTACCGACAACTGGAGAGATTTACGTAAATCATTTCTATAAATTAAGAAAATCCCTTTAAGGCGGTTTGTAGAATATCGTTATTTTGTTCTCCCATATATTAGTTTTTTTATACAAGTTCTACACGCCTCTGTACTAAAGTTTTTTGTTCAAACAATATTACTTAAAATTTCATGCATAAAATGNTTTCTATAAATTAAGAAAATCCCTTTAAGGCGGTTTGTAGAATATCGTTATTTTGTTCTCCCATATATTAGTTTTTATATACAAGTTCTACACGCCTCTGTACTAAAGTTTTTTGTTCAAACAATATTACTTAAAATTTCATGCATAAAATGCTGTTGTATTAGAAGTTATGTTCCAGATTGCCCCAACTGAGGAATTCAAACGCTTACATTTATAAAAACAAATTTCAGTACTTATAAACAACAAATGTAAATTGTACTACAAGTTGACCTCCACGACGATAATATAAGTTTCATGTAATTTTTCCTTATCCTACAGGCTCCCGTGGTTAATTTAAGAATGGAAAAATTTGCAGGGTTATTTAATTACTTTTGTAATCTTACTAATAATTACAATGCTTGACAAACCACACGGTTTTATGAACGTTGTGACCAACACGTAGACATTTTATTAAAGAGAATATTTTACAAATTAAAAAATACAAAATGTTATTATAATTTTTACGTAAGTGGCAATATAGCTGACNTAATTTTTCCTTATCCTACAGGCTCCCATGGTTAATTTAAGAATGGAAAAATTTGCAGGGTTATTTAATTACTTTTTTAATCTTACTAAAAATTACAATGCTTGACAAACCACACGGTTTTATGAACGTTGTGACCAACACGTAGACATTTTATTAAAGAGAATATTTTACAAATTAAAAAATCCAATATGTTATTATAATTTTTACGTAAGTGGCAATATAGCTGACGTTGAGTTAGGTAGTTACATGCGAAAGTATATATTTTATAGAAATAATAGCTGATATAGTATTCTGCCAGATGGCCAGTCTGACGAGCCCGGCGGGCAGCCAGTTGAATAGCCATGTTCTACGGTATTGCTTTTAATGAAAATGAATTTATAGTTTGACTAATTATACTATCTATGAGGCCACGGTGATGTAATGGCTAGACTACTCGTCTCCTACCTAGGCGAACGGGGTTTGATTTTCGGACGGGACTCTCCCGAATTTTTGAATGTGGAAATCGTGCCACTAGTCGGAGTGTTTTCTCGGGAATCACCCATTTCATCCACCCCTTCATTCTGTCGCTGCTCCATACTCACCTCGCTTCACCCTCATCGGTTCTCAAGATCTCGATGTTAAGTGCCGCCCACTACACTCCACTACATTATATTGATAGGTTTATCAGTTTAATTGGCCTAGAATTTGCACAACGTATCATGGCCAGCTTTATTGAATCTGAGCATTGTATTAACAGTAACTAGGATCGAAACGTGGTCACGAAGTTATAAGCCAAGCATGTTGCAAAAGCAAAATTACTGTATTAAGTAAGGCAGTGGTTTTATGGAAGTTTTGGTGCTAACCATTTTCTTCTATAGCGATAGCAATGATAAGGAATGTAGTTACCATTGATACGAACAGTATCAATGGTTTGTGTTCGGAAATAAGGGAAAGGGCCCNTGGGAAATTAGGGAAATGGCCCCTTTGTTTTAGTTATTTGCACGTTATATTGTGACTTTGCCTTAGCAAAAACATAGAAAAAATATTTAAACCGGATGTTTTCGAATAAATTATTATGAACACCAGTGTGGGGTATATGAGTACAAATGGAGCAATTGGCAGAGGCATTTTCCAAGGGCGGGTAAGCAAGTATTCGCAGGCACTTACCAGCGTGTGCAGAGTTCTGCGCGCCTAGTAACACCGCTCAGTACCGCACGGCTGCTAACATGGATCGCAGTAGTGTGACTCGGCTTGCCGTAGTGGATGAACAGGCTTCTTGGATTTGACGGATGTGGTTATGGTGCAGGAAGGCGAATTAAGGAACCAGAAGAGGACTGTGCACACTCAGGTTGTAAGAGGCTGTGCTAAAGCGTATTGGCAACAACCCGGGAACTAGAACGGAGATCGTTGCTCACAACATGGTTGGTGACAACAAAGCTGTGTGGAACGTTTTAAATGAGCTGTAAATCCACCTTACAGCCTCAATTTGGTGCAAGCATTGCAGCCAACTGATTTTGTAATCGTGTTGAGTTCTGCAAGTGGACGGTACAGCGCTGTGCTGCAGATGACAACTTTCAACCACATGAGCTCTTCGTAGATGAAAGCACATTTACGATGAATGGCTTCAACAGACGAAACAGCCACGAATGGTCCGACGAAATCCACGGACCACGCACGCCCGATCCCATAAATTGAGGGTCTCTGTCAATGTGTGAGCTGGAGTTGTTTGTGACAGAGCCATTGGCCCCATTTCTTCCCACCTCGTCTCAGTGACGCTACTTATCTCGAGTTCTTGTAGGACTTGTTACCGTAATTGTTGGAGGACGTTCCTTTAGATACTCGTGAGGCAATGCGGTGACGCTAAGCCACCTGTCAGGGCGCCAATTTAACTTCGTGGTGGAGTGGGGCTTCTCTGGACGGCGACTTGATACTTAACTACTTGGCTGTTGTATGATGTCATCTGGGGATGAGCTCCGGCGAAGTGGTAGGCCTTGGCAAAGGCCCGTGTATGTAGTCGTCTCCCTTGGACTGCTCTACTGACGTACTGATGTGGCCAAAGGTCCGATTCCCCGGCCAAACGCTCTCTGCGCGACTGCTTCCTCGGTCTCTGCGTGGTAATAATTGACTGACCCCAGAACAAACCTCTCAGCTCAGTAATAAAGAACTGTCCCCCACCTTCCTTGCAAGGAAGCTTTTATGCTCTTTAACTTCCTTCTCTAATTGTCGGCACGTGTCGCCTTGTTGGGGGAGGGGGTGGTAGGACGAAAACAGAACCATGCCTTTCACAAAACGTGCCCTGGTTCCTGAAGGTTGGGGGGTGGGGGGAAGGTGGCACCTTGCCCCTAGCTTACTCTGTCAGCTATTTCTCCGCGGTGCGTGTCCACATTGTCCCGGGGGTGTTTCCAGCTTCTCAGCTGTTTATCGGTGCATATTTTCTGATTTCTGGCGAAATACACATTATTATTTTGTGATATCTCGGCTCTCAACAAATCTGACGGGCTCACTAGAGGTGTAGGGGGTGAAGGGGTGGGGGGTGGCATGGACAAGCATCCGCGACACGTGTCCGGCTTGGCAGCACGTGTTGGCCTCTGCATGACCTTCCTCTGCGCGTACGACGGCTGCCACGTGTCTCTCTAACTCCCTACACTGGTTATGATGGCGGGGGGTTGTGGGACAGCGCCGGTCTAATACTCCTAATGCGTCACACGTCAGCGGTTTCAGCAATATGGGGCCACACCTCATTTCTCCATTGCAGTTCACCGGCACTTCGACTTGCACTTCCCGAACAGCTGGATAGGTAGGGAGTCCCTGTACTGTGGCCACCTCACTCACCTGACACCGCACAACCTGATATCTATCTGGACGTGGGCTCAAATAAAGTCGAATGTGTAAGCCACATTATTTGGCACAGCAAATGCGTTCATTACGAGGATACGGAGAGCAGATTACACCATAAATTCCACGTGCGTCGCAACATACTTTAGCGCTACACTGACTGCGTGGCCAACATAGACCAACACTTTGAACAAACACTGTGAGCCCCATGCATTCTTCCCAAATTTCTAAATAACTTCTCATTTCATTGCATGTCCTATTGCCTAATTATTGTGGTTGCATACCCGCCACTTCAAATTGCAATTAAAATTAGTGGAAGGTAGAAATTTTTTCATGGAATAAATATGCTACATTTGTGCTCATCTTCCGCCTCGGGTATTTAACATTTGTTCAAATACACCCGGTATGTGTATAGTATTCTTGTTCTCTACAGTTTTATTCCATCTTTATTGATGTATTAATCGTGTAGCATACAGGAAAAGTGACAGTTTGTCAACAGTCATCAAGTGGCTACCAATGTTCTCACACGAAGAATGCAATGTGAAGCATATCTTGAATTTACTAGTAAACTTGCTATACCAATTGAAATGTAGTCACTCTTATAATCACTGCTTGTCTTTCTTAAGGTAGGGCAATTATGTTTATATGTCACATTATACTAATCTGTAACATTTTATACTACAATTCGTTTCCTAATTTTTCCTTTGCACACACACTCAATAACACATAAATGAATATATAACACTTAGAGACAACTCTCACAGATCACGGTAAAGAATAACATACATAAAGGCGTAAAAGCTATTTAAATAGCGGTTAAATAAGAATATTTAAATGTTCTTCAAATTTGTTAACTCTGATGCACCCAAAGGCTTTCAATACTAGTAAAATCGTAGAAGTTTTAGAAATTTCACCTAGTTAATTGACATCAACGTTTTCTGTAGTATGGGTAACACAGACAGGGACATATTTCAGCAGTAAACGATTACAAACTCTCTTTAAATAACATGAATAAACAATTTTTTTGGTTCTAGCAATATGTTATGTGAAAACTACCTGTCGTTATATGCGATTGTGTGTAAGTAATTGTTTAAATATGAACTATAAATGTGATCAAATACTCTATATCAGTAATTGCGACAATACATGTAAAACTCACGGTGACAATCTGTTGTACAAGTAGGCGACAGGGACATCCACAGTCACTGCTACTTACTGTAGCGGCTCAGGAGACGTTTGTAGGTTCTCCTGCGGCTGCTTTGTTGCCGGTGTGTTGGCAAGAGTGACGTCACAGTGCCGGCGGGTCAGCACCTCAGCCCACACCCGCAGCAGCACTCTGGCCAACACAAGGGCAGCAAACACAGCCAGCATGAAGACTCCCGCCAACGTCAGCATCTGCAACACGCCCGCATCTTACAGTACTTACTGATTCCTGCAAGTATTATATCTCTCTGACCCTTACTTCTCATTCATATCACACGCCGTGTGAATCACCTTCGTGGATTATTAATACAAACTCCTCCCACTATTAAATTCCCTTATGTGTTAACAAATTAGGATATTACTTAGTACCGTTAATTTAATTTTTTTATAGACATCGTTATTCGTATGGAGTCAACAAAATTGATCTGCGGGGCCACTGCATAAAAAAAAAAATCCAGATTAAATTTAATAGTTTACCAATGCGTAAACATTTCTCTTACACATATCTACAGGTAGATGAACGATTACGTTGAATCATTTGTGTGGTACGTGCATGAAGATATTTGTCTTACATATTTGTTATTTTTGCCACATACTGTGAACACCAAGGAATTTTCTGAATCTTTATAATCATCTAGCATTCTATTCAGCGAATTAATTAAAAACTGTTGTTGTGCAGAACAAAACAGAGCAGAACGTTGAGACAATCACAAATTAAAAATCTCACATAGCCTAGCGTATATAAAGTTATATGTGATTTGAAAGTTTATTTCGTCTTATATCTCCAGGTAACACGTTGTATTTATTTGCATAATATTTGTAACTTTAGTGAAAAACTAAGTAAGTGAGGTTTTAGAAAAAAAGGGCAAACCAGCAAAGTATTTTTTTTTTGATCGTGTGTAACAGATTTGATTAAATTTGGTAATTTTATATGTTGTGAATATGAGAATTATAAGAAATCAAGCAAAACTAATAAAAAAAATAATAAATCGACATACAAGTTTTGCCACCAACCTTCGTCATTTGTGTATATGCAAGTATTACAAGTTACATGGACATTATCAAACCTAATGAGTATTGAATGAATTGTTGATTCATAGGTTACTCAATTGACATTTAAATAATGCCATCCTTAGTGGTTGTAACACAATGGTGTAACTACGCAGATCAATTATATTATTTTGCTTTAGTTGAGTTGTTTGGCCATGCAAGTATGGCTTACGTGAATGCTCACTTCTGTGGTTTCCACAAACGTTGGTACATCTCACCACTATACTGTAATATTCTGTGTCTGTAATAATAAGAATTTGGAATTTATGTACACTGCATCTCATATATGTCTAAATAATAGTGTAGGGTTATGGACAATCTATGATTTTAATTAACTGTGTTTAGTGTTTTTGAACTGACATGCCATTCAGATTTAAGATATTTCAGTGGTATGCCAAAATTTATCTATTTTCTTAGAATTGCCATGGAGTAGTAAATATTAACGTGTTGAAAATCCTAAAGATATTCTATTATATTGTTTACAAATTAGTTACCAGCCTTATTGTTATGCTTTTTTGCTCTANATAGTGTAGGGTTATGGACAATCTATGATTTTAATTAACTGTGTATAGTGTTTTTGAACTGACATGCCATTCAGATATAAGATATTTCAGTGGTATGCCAAAATTTATCTATTTTCTTAGAATTGTCATGGAGTATTAAAAATGAACGTGTTCAAAATCCTTAATATATTCTATTGCATTGTTTACAAATTAGTTACCAGCCTTATTGTTATGATTTTTTGCTCTAATAATCTACAGGTTGTATCAGTACAGCGGTTACAAACTTCCATGAGTGATAGACACACTTAGACGATCGGAAATCACATAGCAATGCATGGTCAGAAACGCTTTCCNAATGCATGGTCAGAAACTCTTTCCAGACGCGGTAGTGACGACACAAAACACAAGAAAGGAAGGACACGAACTGGGTGAGAAAACATTTTTATTTTCTTAGTACAGCAAAAATCAAAGAAGGTGTTCGAAATGATGAGAAATTAGGAACCAGAGCATTCGATGACAAGAATATGAAATATTTTTAGAAATGTGCTTAAAATCACATCCCACTAAATTTCTCTAAAATCTTCAACTATTTCATTAGACTGTGAAAAAAATTCTGGTCACATTTATGCAACCTAAGCCCGAATCAGTGAGATGAATCAGTGAAATAAGATTCACTGCCGTCGGGCGAATTAAACAGATGAACTGCTAACAAGTGACTTATGGCAGTGTATATCTCGGCATTCTGCGGAAATCACAAATAAATAAGTGAAATTCAGTTAATATATTTACTATTAATTAGCTGGCACTGATTATCAGTCGCTAAATTGTCATCGCTTTGGCTCAATTCTCACTGTTTCAGATTTAGAGTGTATCTCCACGGCATTATCTCTACTAACAAGTCACGACAGTATGTAAAATTACTTGCGCGTGTAAAAATTCTAAACCTCTATTTCTGGATGTACAGTTATTGAATACGTGACTCACCTCTGACTCTGGCACATCCTTCAGGTGCCCCTCCGGTGTCTCGGAGATGGGTGTCGTAGCCTCTTCCAGACGTTCCCTGTAACAAGTTTCCTTTTGTTAGTGTATTGCCAGCATCCACCGAAGTCTCACATCGATCAGTTAAACTGAAATTTAACCGTGTAGCAGGATATTCAATACACGACCAAAGAGCCTTCAATACCTGACCAATAAGTTCGGGTGAATAAATCCGGTCCTCGCTATGCATTATCTATATATTTCCTGCTATATAATCACCTTAAACGTCTCTTGTATGTACAGACGCTATCGTATATATTTGCAGTAATGTCAGTGTACGTTGTAACTGTATACTTGCTAGGCATGTTTGAAGTACTGGATGGACGTGGTCAGAAGGAAACAGGTATATAAGTAACTGACTGAGAAGGGCTCATATGAATACAAATGATGTGGATATTGCTACTCGCAGATAGCATCCGCGTGACTCCGCTTCAGATCGCAGGCAACACAATGCAACCTGTCGCTGAAATGCTGAAGACTGCTATCCTGTCGCTGAAATCTTACTCATTCCAGAAAGGAAACAGGGAAGTTACACGAGTATTTCTTGGAGACTCACTTACATCCAGGACAGGTGTGGTTAAGCCCTCGTAAAATAATTGGACCACTGATAATATATTAATTATTATCGCCTTTCTCGTAACTCTTGAACATAGCATGGGGTTAGAGAAAACGCGAATAAACTACACCGAAAAGCAATTAGACTTATACTTATTATGCTCATTTTGTATCTAGATAGATCTTCCGTAATAAATGCGAATAAATATTAATGCTGCATNTCGCTCACTTGACACCACACAACCTGATATCTATCTGGACGTGGGCTCAAATAAAGTCGAATGTGTAAGCCACATTTTTTGGCACAGCAAATGCGCTCATTACGAGGGTACGGAGATCAGATTACACCATCAATTCCACGTGCGTCGCAACATACTTTAGCGCTACACTGACTGTGTGGGCAACAGAGACCAACACTTTGAACAAACACTGTGAGCCCCATGCATTCTTCCCAAATTTCTTAATAACTTCTCATTTCATGGCATGTCCTATGGCCTAATTATTGTGGTGCATACCCGCCACTTCAAATTGCCCTTAAAATTAGTGGACGGTAGAAACTTTTTCATGGATTAAATATGCTACCTTTGTGCTCATCTTCCGCCTCGGGTATTTAACATTTGTTCAAATATACCCGGTATGTGGATAGTATTCTTGTTCTCTACAGTTTCATTCCACCTTTATTGATGTATTAATCGTGTAGCATACAGGAAAAGTGACAGTTTGTCAACAGTCATCAAGTGGCTACCAATGTTCTCACACGAAGAATGCAATGTGAAGCATATCTTGAATTTACTAGTAAACTTGCTATACCAATTGAAATGTATTAACTCTTATAATCACTGCTTGTCTTTCTTAAGGTAGGGCAATTATGTTTATATGTCACATTATACTAATCTGTAACATTTTATACTACAATTCGTTTCCTAATTTTTCCTTTGCACACACACACTCAATAACACAAAAGTTAATATATAACACTTAGAGACAACGTTCACAGTTCACAGTAAAGAATAGCATACATAAAGGCGTAAAAGCTATTTAAATAGCGGTTAAATAAGAATATTTAAATGTTCTTCAAATTTGTTAACTCTGATGCACCCAAAGGCTTACAATACTAGTAAAATCGTAGAAGTTTTAGAAATTTCACTTATTTAATTTGACATCAACGTTTTCTGTAGTATGGGTAACACGGAGAGGGACATATTTCAGCAGTAAACGATTACAAACTCTCTTTAAATAACATGAATAAAAAAAAATTGTTGGTTCTAGCAATATGTTATGTGAAAACTACCTGACGTTATATGCGATTGTGTAAGTAATTGTTAAAATATGAACTAGAAATGTGATAAAATACTCTATATCAGTAATTGCGACAATACGTGTAAAACTCACGGTGACAATCTGTTGTACAAGTAGGCGACAGGGACATCCACAGTCACTGCTACTTCCTGTAGCGGCTCAGGAGACGTCTGTAGGTTCTCCTGCGGCTGCTTTGTTGCCGGTGTGTTGGCAAGAGTGACGTCACAGTGCCGGCTGGTGAGCAACTCAGCCCACACCCGCACAGCACTCTGGCCAACACAAGGGCAGAAAACACAGCCAGCATGAAGACTCCCGCCAACGTCAGCATCTGCAACACGCCCGCATCTTACAGTACTTACTGATTCCTGCAAGTATTATATCTCTCTGACCCTTACTTCTCATTAATATCACACGCCGTGTGAATCACCTTCGTGGAATATTAATACAAACTCCTCCCACTATTAAATACCCTTATGTATTAACAAATTAGGATATTACTTATTACCGTTAATTTAATTTTTTTAATATACATCGTTCTTTGTATGGAGTCACCAAAATGGATCTCCGCGGCCTTTGCATTTAAAAAAAATCCAGATTAAATCCAACGCGTAAACATTTCTCTTACACATATCTACAGGTAGATGAACGATTACGTTGAATCATTTGTGTGGTACGTGCATGAAGATATGTGTCTTACATATTTGTTATTTTTGCCACATATTGTGAACACCAAGGAATTTTCTGAATCTTTATAATCATCTAGCATTCTATTCAGCGAATTAATTAAAAACTGTTGTTGTGCAGAGCAAAACAGAGCAGAACGTTGAGACAATCACAAATTAAAAATCTCACATAGCCTAGCGTATATAAAGTTATATGTGATTTGAAAGTTTATTTCCTCTTATATCTCCAGGTAACACGTTGTATTTATTTGCATAATATTTGTAACTTTCGTGAATAACTAAGTAAGTGAGGTTTTAGAAAAAAGGGCAAACCAGCAAAGTATTTTTTTTTTTTGATCGTGTGTAACATATTTGATTAAATTTGGTAATTTTATATGTTTTGAATATGAGAATTATAAGAAATCAAGCAAAACTAAAAAAAATAATTTACCGACATACAAGTTTTGCCAACCTTCGTCATTTGTGTATATGCAAGTATTACAAGTTACATGGACATTATCAAACATAATGAGTATTGAATGAATTATTAATTCATAGGTTACTCAATTGACATTAAAATAATGCCATCCTTAGTGGTTGTAACACAATGGTGTAACTACGCAGATCAATTATATTATTTTGCTTTAATTGAGTTGTTTGGCCATGCAAGTATGGCTTACGTGAATGCTCACTTCTGTGGTTTCCGCAAACGTTGGTACATCTTACCACTATACTGTAATATTCTGTGTCTGCAATAATAAGAGTTTGGAATTTATGTAAACTGCATCTCATGTATGTCTAAATAATAGTGTAGGGTTATGGACAATCTATGATTTTAATTAACTGTGTATAGTGTTTTTGAACTGACATGCCATTCAAGATGTTTAGTCGAATGAACTATATCTGCAGACAAGACATGAATTACACGCATCGTGGAGTGTCAATATCGTTTCCAGTTAAGTTGCCTCTGGTTTTTATTACAGAGAATCATAAGGTCAAATCGTGCTCCTCTAACATTATGCAAACTTTGCAAAACATAAGCATTTTATTACTAGTTCTTATATTAGAAAATTTTCATGTGGATTTATCGTTGCAAAATGTAAGTGAAATGATTACGGTTGACTTGAAGTTTGACAACAGCATGATTGACAGAAATGTAAAGCCTTCCGACTATGAGGATTGTGCTAACAAGCCCGGAGTTATTGTTTTCACCACAATAGCACTAATAAGAGGATGTATGGAAGGAACTAGGCGGGGAATTAAGATATTTCAGTGCTATGCTAAAATTTATCTATTTTCTTAGAATTGTCATGGAGTAGTAAAAATTAACGTGTTCAAAATCCTTAAGATATTCTATTACATTGTTTACAAATTAGTTACCAGCCTTATTGTTATGATTTTTTGCTCTAATAATCTACAGGTTGTATGAGTACAGCGGTTACAAACTTCCATGAGTGATAGACACACCTAGACGATCGGAAATCACATAGCAATGCATGGTCGGAAACGCTTTCCTGGCGCGGTAGTGACGACACAAAACACAAGAAAGGAAGGACACGAACTGGGTGAGAAAATATTTTTATTTTCTTAGTACAGCAAAAATCAACGAAGGTGTTCGAAATGATGAGAAATTAGGAACCAGAACATTCGATGAGAAGAATATGAAATATTTTCAGGAATGTGCTTAAAATCACCTCCCACTAAATTTCTCTAAAATCTTCAACTATTTCATAAGACTGTGAAAATAATTCTGGTCACATTTATGCAACCTAAGCCCGAATCAGTGATATGAATCAGTGGAATAACATTCACTGCCGTCGGGCGAATTAAACAGATGAACTGCTAACAAGTGACTTATGGCAGTGTATATCTCGGCATTCTGCGGAAATCACAAATAAATTAGTGAAATTCAGTTAATATATTTATTATTAATTAGCTGGCACTGATTATTAGTAGCTAAATTGTCATCGCTTTGGCTCAATTCTCACTGTTAGAGATTTAGAGTGTATCTCCACGGCATTATCCCTACTAACAAGTCACGACAGTATGTAAAATTACTTACGCGTGTAAAAATTCTAAACCTCTATATCCGGATGTACAGTAATTGCATACGTGACTCACCCCTGACTCTGGAACATCCTTCAGGTGTCCCTCGGGTGTCTCGGTGATGGGTGACGTAGCCTCTTCCAGACGTTCCCTGAAACAAGTTCCCCTTTGTTAGTGTATTACCAGCATCCACCGAAGTCTCACATTCGATACAGGGCCAAAGATCCATTAATACCTGATTATGAAGTTCGGGTGAATAAATCCAGTCCTCGCTATGCATTAACTATATATTTCCTGCTATATATTCACCTGAAACGTCTGTTGCATGTACATACTCTTTAGTATATATTTGCAGTAATGTCAGTGTACGTTGTAACTGTATACTTGCTAGACTTGTTTGAAGTACTGGAAGGACGTGGTCAGAAGGAAACAGGTAGATAAGTAACTGACTGAGCAGGGCTCATATGAATACAAATGAGATGGATGTTGCTACTCGCAGATAGCATCCGCGTGACTCCGCCTCAGATCGCAGGCAACACAAAGTAACCTGTCGCTGAAATGCTGAAGACTGCCGTCCTGTCGCTGGAATCTTACTCATTCCAGAAAGGAAACAGGGAAGTGACACGAGTATTTCTTGGAGACAAACTTACATCCAGGACAGGTGTGGTTAAGCCCTCGTAAAATAATTGGACCACTGATAATATATTAAATATTATCGCCTTTCTCGTAACTCTTGAACATAGCATGGGGTTAGAGAAAACGCGAATAAACTACACCGAAAAGCAATTAGACTTATACTTATTATGCTCATTTTGCATCTAGATAGATCTTCCGTAATAAATGCGAATAAATATTAATGCTGCATTGTAGATAATAAAAAAAAGTCTGAATCGCGACCCTTGTATCTGTTATATAGTCCACGTAAATGCCTTAGTGAATACTAATTGTATTTGTGGTAGATATAGAATATAATAACATTACTGCGTTACCGATCTGTTTGTACTAATATTTTTTCATTCCATAATAAGCATCGAATACAACGCAAATTAATAAAATGTTCTGCGGTTAATAATAATTTGACGAAAGCTAAGCGATAGGACTTAATACACATATTGTGAAGAAAAATAACCTTATCCCACACAAGGTGTGTATTTGCATTAGTTAGGTAATGAAAAACACGTTTAGTGAATCTTCTTATAAGAAAAACTCGAACAAAAAAAATTGGCAATTTTTAATACGGAATAAAACCATTTAAATGACCCAACCTTTTACACCGGGAAAATCAATTTTTAAGAAATTTTATTCGTCAAGTTATACTCTACCAAGGGAACACTGTAATTCTGAGGGAAATTTACCATGAAAAATTTTTTGTAGAGTAAACTAACATTCTAGAATACACTACGGCAGAAAAAATAACTTAATTATATCTACGCTCACCTATAATATATGCATTGTGTTATATTGTATCAAGCAAACGTTATAATTTAACATATTATCGTAATATTTAATTTTTATTTTATTTAAGATATTAAGGTCACAGTATGATATATAATGACTCCGATATATAAAACACATTAAAGTTCAAGAAACTTACGAAATAAATAATATTTTTTTAAAATTACCACTTAAGAATAAGTTGTTATTTCCCCGGTTTGGCCGTTATGCAGACAAACTTTAGAGATTCTTATTTAATGATCTATAAGTGTCTATGGCTTACATTTTTCTTGTAATGAAAACTGGCCGTCTAGGACGTTTCATCGAAACATGATTTATAGTTTGGTAGATAAACAGATACTCTATGAATCCTAATTGATCAACTTTACATTGGCAAACCAAAGGGTTTGTGGTTGTTTTAACACACATAGCATACGCGTTAATTAATTTATACAATGCTAACTTATATAGGCTATGACAAAACTCTTTCTGAATTTGTAAATATGTTATTAGCCGTTTGTAACAGAACAGTAGCAAAAACACAATAATTATTATACACCAACTTTAAGCGGTTTAGAAAGGCGATATTTAAAAAGGAGAAGTGATTTTTGAATCGTGTGATTTTAAATGGCAGAATCATAAAATGTAACCTAAATTTGGCGGTAAACATTTAATTATATACTGTATTATGGCTTAGTTGGTTTTATATCTTTGTTATTAAATGCTATGTACACATTGGAATCCCAATAAAGAAAAATACGTATAAAATTCTGGAAATGTAGGCAGTTCAGTTAGTAATTCCAATCCATTGCATTTGAATGTGTCTTAGATACAAAAGTCAGGCAATCATTTGGAAGTAGGTTTAAAATAAAATCCCATGCCAACATAGTACAATTTTATAATACTGTTTTCACATAAATGAATTGTCTTTTCCCAATTGTACCCGGGCGAAGCGTGCCGGTTCGCTAGTAATAAATAAATGAAACTCCAACCTTCTAATTCGAAGCCTTCTGCATAATCCCAATTAAGTTAGCTGGGAATATAATCCTCAAATCTTGAAATGCCATACTATCAACACAGCCAGCTGAAACACACTTCAGCTTACACGACGATATATTTCAGATAACTGGTTGCCTTAACAGCATGATTGTCAACTTTTATCGCCACAACCAATAATTAATTACCCCTATCTGTGTTCTGTTGCAGAGCACTCTATTTGTGTGAAAAAAAACAAGCACTACACCTGTTGTGTTTTTGAATATACTGGACTGCTGAGGTGTAATTTGCTTTGAGAAATTACTGAATTAAATAAAATAATCCTAATTAAATGGACACTAATTGCACACTACATTTTTGTTATACTAGCTTGTTATATTTTCTTTGTTCATAATTTATTTTTTTCTTGTGGCATATTGCCTGAGAAAGAGTATTTAATTATAAGTTATTATAAGAAAACAATTATATTAAATTGTGTAAATGTGTCCTCAAGGAACCGTTATGAATGCAGTAGGCATTCCTCCTCTGCGATAAGTTTTTGTAATAATCGTAAAGTATTAAAACTATATTAATTCTGACATCCGTATTTATCTATTTTATCTGAAATTACCGTATCTTCTTCCTCGGTGGATTGTCAGTCACTGATTACACCGAGTGTAAATATAAGTTTACTTCCAGTATCCAGACTTTGAAAGCTGCACACAGCTTCTCCAGCGAGCATCACTCCAGGCTTGTATATAGATGTGTCTAAACACGACGCAGCCAGCCACCCACGTGTACTTTAGGAACACAGCACAGAGACGCTCATTGCGATGCCCACGTCAGTGCGCATCTGATTATGACGTCTGCTTTTCGCGCAGGCAATTAGCTATTTTTAACTGCTGCTGTGTTACACAGTCGCAAACAAAGAATTCTCACGTTTGATAGCAACCACGATTACCTGTGCATTGATCAGTCGCATACATGCACTGCTTAAGAAGTGTGACGTTCAAATAAAGTAGTATTTAAGACTTATACCTGGGATAAGTTAACGTAAACCTCAATCGCATTATTGCTATATGCCTGACTACAAGAGTAGATAGGTAATGATCCTTCCGAAGCCGGGGACTAGGGGCTGAGGACCCGCCGCCATCTTGGAATTTCCCGTTTATCCCTCACAACTTCCCTTTTTCCTCTTGTAAACAATCAACCTTCCCAAAATTTCCCTCAAAACTTACATTTTTACCTTAGAAATTCCCGTTTTTCACAAATTCGTGAAAAAAACATTGCTCCTTGATGTGGCTGACTGATTCCTCGTTGTCGCCCAAACATCAGCCACAATGAGGAATCTGAGGAGCCAATAAAAAAAAGTTATAAATTTTTTTTTTTATAATTACGAAATCTTAAGCCATAAGGATTGAGTGATACATATCACCGGACTCATCCATCCAAGTTGCATACAATCATGATATCATATCGGTTATCTAACCCAATGTCAGTACATACATATAGCATTTAGGAGGTATTCCCCCCACCCTCCCCCCGCAATACTTTTCGCTCTTTGTCATCCGGGAACCAATCATTTCTAAACTCAGAACTGTCACCCCACCTTACAAACACCCCTCATTAACACCTCTCCCACTATACAATTTCGCCACTCTACCTTACACCTCTCCCATTTGCCCCTCCCCTTGTCATTCTTCAAACCCGTTTTTTTCTACAAAAGTATCTAACAGTTAAAGCGATTTATATACTGTCACCAAAAATACTTGTCGGGAATAACCAACCCCTTAAAGACATTCAAACCACCCGCACCCCCCATACGACACATCCTAAGACCACATGAACTCTCGCCTTCCCCACTACCCCCTTGAAAAACGAACTAAGACAAGTCCTCTAAACACACGACCTTGACCTCCCNTTAACTACCCCAATACACCCTTTTCCCTTCCCTTTAATCCAACACCTTTTTCCATACCACTCTCGCGGTCAGGCAGCTGGTCGATGTTGCCAAAGTAATCATAATACGATCAGACATCTAGGAATCGATGCATTTATAAATAATAAGAATTATTATATTTACATCGTGTGAAAAATGCCCAAATATTTAGATAATACATTAAAATATATCAAAAATATATTTTTAATCCAAAATCAGTTTATAAAATTTTAATTATGTAAATTTTACACATTCCAATGACTCACGGTAACATCTAAAAAAGGAAGAAATATTCATGTAGAGATGGGGATTCAAACCCACAATTTCTCGAACAAAAGTCCGGTACTCTACCACTGAGCTACTTAAGCAAAGCTAAACAGGCTTTCATAAAAACCGCCATAATAATCACGAAACGAGGAGGCTGTCATTCCCTCGTACAATCACGGCAAGGCCTCGTCTTTTGAGAGCCAGCAAGATATGTCGTCAATACCCCCTGCTGCATCGATAGATACTGATTCAACAGACGACTATGACTGGACAGTTAATGCTAATGACATAATGAGAGACCTACGAGGTTTGGTAGAGTCGGTATGTGTGGAATGCACACTAGCAAGACGTTAGCGTGAAATCGACAA
>NQII01010341.1:13647-28712 GCA_002778355.1 Clitarchus hookeri | reverse complement strand
ATGGTAAAGTCAACTCCATATGAAACTGAACATCAACTCCATTATATAGAGCAGCAACTCCATGGTCACCACAATTATATTAGTTGACATAAAATGATAAATATTAAGTGTTCATTACCGCTGCTAATTATGTAAGGACCAACTCTTTATTACTGATTGAAAAAAATATCACGAATAAAATATAATTTTCAGTTTTATTTTATGTGGTTAGTTGAATTGTGCTGTTTTTAAAGAATAACCGACGTAGAGAGTGTGGTGTTTTAGAAACAAAAGAAGCATTATTTTTGTGAATTTTTTCCAGTAAATTTGAAAAAAGAGATTTTAATATTTAGATCCTTAATTTTGGTATAATTGGGTATCACTGAATTGATTCTACAAATGTTATAGATCAGTTATTCGTTCAGAAAAATAAGTCTAGCACAACGATTGTTATAATAAATGTCAAGCTTATCGGTAGAATATTTTCTGTCCTTTTTTTTAGAAGAGTCTGCAACATCTGTTATAGTTCATACAGTAGGTTCTTCAGCACCTTACGTTCGGTTTAAATATGGGTAATAGTTTCCGACAAAAGAGGTTTAACATTAAAACAATAATCCAGCAACGTTGTTAAATCTTGTCTTATTTTTTACATTGTAACGTATGACGACGCAGTAATTTTTTTCATACCAAAGGAGGCGGAAATTATTTTAGTAGTAATATTATATCAATATATTCTAACTCACAACACCAAAAAATATCTCATTGATAAGATCTTTTTTACAAACGGCCGATTTTAGAGGCAATGAATTCTTAGCCACACAATTAGAAATCTGGAAGATAAATTTGTATTCGAAATATCATTAATGTTTCTAGAGATAAGTAGGTTATATGTACACAAAGTCAGTATCAGTTTAAATATAAATAAATAATAAAATAATTTTACTTGAATCATTTTGGCTTTCATTGCAATATTTACGCCAATATTATAGATATATTAGCGAACCGGCCCGGCTTCGCCCAGGTATAATTGAGTTTTATAGTGATACCCTAATAAATAAATTGGGAAAAAATAATTCATTTATGTGAAAAAATTATTATTAAATTATGGTATGTTGGCGTTGGTTTTTAACTGATTACGGCAACCCAAAAGGAAGGAAATATATTTTACCCGATTGCCAAGAAGAAGGGTATTGTTTCAAGAGTCTACATGTGCAACTATCGCGTAGTTACCACATTTCCGCTTTCCAGCGTCGATGTATGACAATCAAAACGTGAGTTTCATTAAGTTGTAGCTGTTGAAATAAAGGTACCTTGGTATTACTTTCGCGCTTGACTGAGGGCTCTTAAGCGATCACCAAAGTTAAGCAACGTTCCCAGCGGCACACATTTGGATGGGTAACCGTCTAGTGGCATAACATCTGAGCGCTTCCCGGCTTCGGAGGGTACGTTATATATTCTGCCCGTGTTTTATCGATTAATAGCAGTCGTTAAGCCATTTCAGAGGTCCTTGGGTAGCCTGATAAACTCTGATACCAGAGGAAAAAAAATATTTCTGTCATGATCCCAGCCGTTGCAGAATTACGTTTTGTTGTTATTCCACAACACCCATAAAATTTACCGGAATAGTAAAAAGGATTGTATGTCCTATTCCGGGATATAAAGTACATACATAACAAGTTTCATCAAAATCCGTTCAGTCGTTATGGAGCTGAGTACGGTCACGTTCCCGGTCGTTGCATAATAATTTTTTTTTTTTATATTTCACAGGACCCGTACAATTTATCGGAATAAAAAGTATCCTACGTCCTATTCCAGGACCTAAAGTACCTACGTACCAAATTTCATCAAAATCCGTAAAGCCGTTATGGAGCTGAGTGGTAAAAATATAGACATACACAGACTTTCGCAATTATAATATTAATAGGATTATATTATAAACTAAAATACAAAAGTAATTTTTAACGAAATACTACATTTGCTCTACAAAAGGGTACCGTTGTAAAAAGAAAAGGTTTTTACTGGAACAGAAATAGAATTTCAGATGTTGTAGTATAAAAAGACCGCTTAATATTTAAACGCAAAANAGAAATATAATTTCAGATGTTGTAGTATAAAAACACCGCTTAATATTTAAACGCAAAACTTTCGTGACGCATTTGGTTTCAGCCTGTTTTTCGTCTCTTGTGATGAAACAAAAATAATACTTGAAATTGCTCCATCTTAGAAAAGTTTCACGAAAATTTCCACGAAATCATACTTTTACTTAGGCATAGCCATAAACACTCCTAAGAGACAAAGATTGGCTGAAATTTATTTAACAGGCCTGAATATACGATTCAAAATGTACGTTAACATAGTATTAATGCCTAATATAACCTGCAGCAAATTACTACCTTATTGTTCAGATTTTACACATAAGCTCCATATTCTCTATACCACAAAATGACAGCTAAAGGACCACTGAATTAGCATCCCAGTTATTGAGGAACTTATTAGCAGAATACCGGTTTGTTTAAAATAGCTGCAGCATACTACATAAAAATGGTTTATAAGCTGATGATATATTGGAAATGTTATAATTTAATGCGGCATAACATATCCGTAAATGTATTCCTGTTTAATATTAGGCCTACGTGTTACATGCTCTGAAGTCCATAATTTTTTGGTTGCTGCTATGTGTTGGTGATAAGTGACTACTTTTAACGCGAATTTCATTGGTGGCAGAGAAGTAATTCATAAAATTTTTGTTACACGTTTTCTACTTTTGTGTAATCTATCAACGTTGGTTTTGATAGGGCTTTCGTCGCTTTTAAATTAAGCTGCCCAACGTCGAATTGTTTGAAAAAATTTAAACCTAAAAATCATTTAAAATCATGGTACAATTTTATTATGGACGGTGGGCATTTTTTAGCATACTCTGTGCCTGATTTCTGATGTTAATATACTATTTTGTTACAAATCTCTCTGGTTAATTATTTGTATACATAATTTTACAGACACAACAAATGAGCATACTCCGTAGGAGAAAAACTATATAAATTTGTCATCCGTAACAAGAAACATATGTATTCAATGAACGAATACAAAATCTATTGTTAAAGTACATACCGAGAGAGATACGCGAAGATTAACGTAATCTTGTAAATATTATATAACTAGAAGACCAAGATAAAAAAAGTGAACTAACAGGAATAATTTTGACTTAGTGGTAGGCGCTAGCCTAAAATTCTGTAGCCTTTAGCTCAATCACACGATTTGGTCAGCCTAGAATATTCAGACTTAAATTTATCATTGTAAAAACCTAATATATTAATCAGGTAACACTTCTTCGTCACGGTAAAAACAGTATATACTGGAGAAAACTAAAAAATCCACAGTATACGATACGATTACCTGGATTAACAGAAACCTATGAATTTTGAACCTCTTGATTTATAACTGACCTTCGAGCTGGTNAATATTCAGACTTAAATTTATCATTGTAAAAACCTAATATATTAATCAGGTAACACTTCTTCGTCACGGTAAAAACGGTGCCAGTATATACTGGAGAAAACTAAAAAATCCACAGTACACGATACGATTACCTGGATTAACAGAAACCTATGAATTTTGAACCTCTTGATTTATAACTGACCTTCGAGCTGGTNCACGATACGATTACCTGGATTAACAGAAACCTATGAATTTTGAACCTCTTGATTTATAACTGACCTTCGAGCTGGTGCGGAAAAAATCGCTGCTGGAAGGAATATGCAAAATATAAAAAATTTTTTGCCAGTCATCTTGATAAATGTTTCCACTTCTTAGCTTGGTTGAGATATTCCCTTCTCTTGTTGTGTTACATAATGTGTTACCCCTAGCAGCCAGATTATCAAATTTTATTGTGTCAAGCTTATTATAGTTCTCTATGATATGTGGCAGCGAATACTAGTTTTGTTTGAAAGCANGTCAAATTTTATTGTGTCAAGCTTATTATAGTTCTCTATGATATGTGGCAGCGAATACTAGTTTTGTTTGAAAGCAAATTAAAAACTAGTAAATCTTATTGATTGTAATATTGCTGCTTTCTTATGAAAGTGTAATTTTTATTCCTGAGAACGACAAGCAGGCTCTAAATTACACAGAGTTAATTCATACAACCTGCCATTTTAATAATTGTTTGTGCGTTTGTGACCTACTGTCACTAACTGTATCATATTTGCCCCAGCTAAAAGTAGGATGTGAAACATTGAACATCAGCGAGAAATGCAATTAGAACAATATTTTACGTTGTTTCTTAAGCGGTTTTAAGGAACAAAACGGATTAAAGTTTTACAGTTGGTATTATGCCACCTGTTTGACGGTTTCAATGATACTTCGATTATCTATAAATCCACTTTTTTTTCTGTGAGCCGTATTTAGTAGATTGACCGCGGAATCTGCCCTAGCTGAGTGACGTCACTCAGATCACCGAGAGTATAAAAACACTCCACAACTAGTAGCTACAGTACGAAGTGAGAACACATCTTCTCGGAGTGATCTTCCACGCCTTAAGCCGCAGGAGAATCCACGAAACCTGACTGTCTCATCACTCTGGTGATAGTGGACCAAGAAATATGGCCACCGCCAGCCAACCAATCAGAGAGATGCACACACTCTTAGGCACCACTTCACAATTAAATTTTCTAAGTGCGAGCTAAATGTTTTTAATATTTTTCACTTNTTAGCCTCAGGAGAATCCACGAAACCCGACTGTCTCATCACTCTGGTGATAGTGGACCAAGAAATATGGCCACCGCCGGCCAACCAATCAGAGAGATGCACACACTCTTAGGCACCACTTCACAATTAAATATACTAAGTGCGAGCTAAATGTTTTTAATATTTTTCACTTAGAATGGTTGATAGTTGGAAAATTCTGTATTTAATAATTCAAAGAAAGGGTGGCATTTGTCAATAATATGAAAGCTAACCTTCATTGAGAAAAGTTTAAATTTCAACTTCCCACTCTCTATTCACAAACATTGAAAGAAAACGTGGAAATGGCTCGTCACATATAATTCAACCATACCCTTCCCACTCTCATGTGATTTCATAATTGTTCTCTTAAAGTCATTAAGTCGTCACATTGCGGTTTAAAAATAAAAATTGAAAATAATTGCTGGCTACCTTGATTTATTGCTTTCATGATATAAAATATTTGTATGTAAACGGACGTGTCGTCACTCAGTGACATGCTAACGCATAGCGTGAACCGCTGGAACTAAAAAATTATATTTTCAGTGCTTGGTTTTCATTAGCGCTTTGCAACAACCACTGATAAGATCTTATGGAGTGTGGGAGCTAAGGGACGAAAAACTTTTCATTTTATTTCACAAATACAACACCATCTGTTCAACCCGAAACGTTCAGCTACTAGCTTTTACAATTTTTAAAATTCGTAAAAATTTAATGCGTAATTACTCTAATGCTAAACTTAATGTAAGGTATTTAGATTCAAACAAGTTTTCTATGAATACAAAATGTACTTTAATTCTTTTTGTTTCTTGTTTCAAAATATAAAAAAAAATCTATAATATTGATTGCACTTTCGAAATTGAGCTACTCTGGGTGTGAAAATGGAATTAATTGTTACCAATGTTACATTTATCTTATACCTGATGAGATAATACGTTTTTTCCTTCAGTATAATAACATTTTAACGCCTACAATTACTATAATAAATTCCATAGTCTAATAAAACTTTTAGGAGAGGTAAGCAAAATGAGCGAAAATAGTCAATTTAAATTTATTTCTGGCACCATTAAAAATAAAATACCAGAGCGTATGCGAGGGCAAGAAAAAACTAAAATTATATATATTTGCACAAACAACGTCGCTAGTGGACATAGAATAAAATTTTCTGTTTACCAATCAAATGTTAAAAATAGGAAAATTCAAGTATTCCATTTTATATTGTATATTATATATACTCTAAAATTAAAATACCGCCACGTAGCTCTTCAACATGTACATAAAAAGTTATTATTAACTCATAAATTTTAAAACATTTTGATTACGAGTATTTATATAATGATCGCCTGTATTCAATTTATTAAGAATTCTTGCGCCTGTGAAATATTATGACCTGTACTTCGAGATCCAGCGACGCAATCTTCTTGACAAATGTATTAAACAACTAGTAAATTTTAAATTTTCTATATTCAAACATTTTCAATAATACCTCTGAAACTGAAAATATGACAGGAAAACGAAGAATGTCTGCATATTATGTGAAGCTGAGCCTTAATGGCGTTGGCGCCTAATAATGATTGGTTATTTTATATTGGTATCTCATACTTTTCAACTTTAAGACGTTATCAGCGATTACACTTCCCTGGAAAAACAATTGAGCTCATGGTTTTTGAATGAATACATGTGGAAATCACAATGTTACTATTTTAGCTATGTACAACTAATGAAAACTACCTTACATACAGAAAAATAAATAGTTCACTTTGAAAGAAGATGTCAAGAGCTACTTCATGGCGTNACCTTACATACAGAAAAATAAATAGTTCACTTTGAAAGAAGATGTCAAGAGCTACTTCATGGCGTCCATAAAATCTTTCAAGGAAATGTTTTTGCAATTTCAGAAAATTTCTGGAAATATGGAGATTCTTGCATATTTATAATTTGTGACTGCCCCCGAATTTTTGTAAAATAACTTTTTCTGAGGATACCTTAAAATGGATTCAGAAAAGATCTACCAGATGTCCTTGTTAAATGTTCTGTAAATAGTTTGGTTTATTTTATTTGTGCTTTACAAAAACTGTAAATGTTTGACATTGATATGTAATTTTGCACAAACCCTGCTATCCAAAAAAAATTGTATCCAAGGTAATAGTAATCAGATATAATATCTAAGAATTGAAGTGTTCGGGGTACAAATATTATTTTTTTTTCGTATCCAACGATTTGTGTAGGTGGGAATGATTTTGCTTCCGTATACCACCAATAATAATTTTACAGTTAAAGTTCATGTGAATTATAACATCTTTTAAAACTAATTTTTCTGGACACACAAAAAGAACTGCAAATCCGTGAAATTGTATTATCACAAACTTTAAATTATCTATTCAGATAATTATTTTGTCATATAAAATATGCAGTTGTTTCAGCAAATACGTGTTTTATGAGAAGAAGTATGATTCCTGTAAAAGAGGTAGTAAATGTTTTTATACAGCAGGGTAAATATACTTGTGATTGAATACCTCAATCACTGGTAGGATACAATTACTTTGTAATAAAATCACTAATATGTTTTTAATGTTCTACACTGTAAAAATATGTTTTGGAGACGTGCGTGTTTTAACTGTATAATATAATAGCTGTTTGCTTTGATTGTAGTGGGGTGAGGGAACCTCCCCATCCTGAACTTCTTGTGTGTTAGCTTGACAGAGATAAATACCTGCTAGAATTTGGTTTTCTGGCACGGGCTGCGAAATTCTTAAGGAATGCACTCGTTCGTATTACAAGGAGAAAATATTAGTGTCGATACAGTGCTAAATAGGATGATCTGGTTGGCCCATCCGGAGGTTCTCTCTGGTGTACGGATCAGTTGAGGTAGGACTCGTGCTGGCAGTTGTTGACTCAGCATGCTGGAGGACGCTCGGAGAGATTCCCCCTCTTGTTGAGGAGCCGGGCGGTGAGCAGGGCACTGCTCCGGGGGCGTGGGTANGGTAGTGCTCCTGCCAGACCACACGCTTGGTAAACTGAGTGCTAGGATCTCAGGCCTTGTGGTAGGACATGCTCGGTGCGATCTGGTAAATCAGATCGGGGCTACGCTCGGTGAGGCCTGATGAACAGGTCGGAGCTACGGATTTGGTCAATTTCGGTAAGCGCTGGTCATGTCTGCGTTGAGAGGGCGTGATCTATCTTCCCCGCCTACTGGGAGGCCGGGGTGCGGAATGGCCTTAATGGCTAAGAGCGCCCCATTATCAAGTACAAGCCTGGCTTCGGCTGTGTGAAATATATAACACCTTGTGTGTGTGGAAAATTTCTGTCTATTAAAGTCATTAATTATACTTAACTGAAAGAAAATTTATAATTTTAAGACAGAAATGCATAAATAAGGCAATTCAAGTTCAATACTTAGTAATTTAAAACCACTTCTTTAGATTTTCCCGCACACACATCTGTCGCTAGTTAAGCTGCACTCGGGCTCGGTGATTACCCATTATTGGGCGACAAAAGGTGTCAAATAAGACATAGAATATCATTTTGTTCAAAAGACGCATGTGTATTGATATAAATTAATACAAATCCCGCAATTATCCCGCAGGGCGTTACTGAAAATGAACTCTGTGCTTGGTAATACAAGTTGCTCGATGTTCAAACAATTTTTGTCAACAAGGGGAGAGTAAATAAATGCTTCTGGGCATATCATTTTATTCACAAAGGTGCTGCCCATTGAGTTAAATGTATATTTAGTTTAAAAAAATATTTTTAAATAATAATTCCTCGTGAAACAATGTTTACGATTGGTAGATGCACTGTACTTCACTGTGCCGCCGCTTTTCATCACTGCCGAAGCTCAGAACGGGGGTAGTTAAGGCCCCGCGAGGGACCCTTGACCATCCAACGGTTTTGTCATAAATTTCCTGGTTAGGGAGGGTGGTTCCCTTATATCTGTAGTACTCGCCGCTGGCCTGCGAGTATTTAGTTTCTGCCCACCTGGTTTCCCCGGGGGACAGGTTCCTAATTATGTTTACCACCTACCCCCTGCCAGTGGGGTAGTAGGAAGGCGGGAGTGACAAGCTCCCATCTGGTTGTTTAATAAAAACGGGAATTTTAAAGAATGCAGGACTTTAATTTCCCACCAGAAAGCCCTCGAATCGACTTGGTGGTGGTTAAGGTTGTTAAAATATTAGAAGCGGATTTTAAATGCCAAAATTTGTTATAAAGTTATCGTACGTCGTGAGGGCGTGGTCTGCGAAAAAGGTATANCATCACTGCCGAAGCTCAGAGCGGGGGTAGTTAAGGCCCCGCGAGGGACCCTTGACCATCCAACGGTTTTGTCATACATTTCCTGGTTAGGGAGGGTGGTTCCCTTATATCTGTAGTACTCGCCGCTGGCCTGCGAGTATTTAGTTTCTGCCCACCAGGTTTCCCCGGGGGACAGGTTCCTAATATTGTTTACCACCTACCCCCTGCCAGTGGGGTAGTAGGAAGGCGGGAGGGACAAGCTCCCATCTGGTTGTTTAATAAAAACGGGAATTTTAAATAATGCAGGACTTTAATTTGCTACCAGAAAGCCCTCGAATCTACTTGGTGGTGGTTAAGGTTGTTAAAATATTAAAAGCGGATTTTAAATGCCAAAATTTGTTATAAAGTTACCGTACGTCGTGAGGGCGTGGTCTGCGAAAAAGGTATAAAATGTTAAAAAGTAATTTTTTTTCCATAAACGATGACTGTAGGTAACAGGTATTTAAGGAGTGACTGAATGGTGCTGTTTGACTATAAATAATATTTTTAAAGTTTACAAGCATATTGTTTTGTCGGTTTAGAAAGAGAATTGATTAAAGTTCCGTTTTTTTTCCTCATGTGTGCATGCTAATCTGACGAGCGATTGAAAGTTGGAAAGAAACTTGTTTTTAGACGATTGTAGTTCGCGAAAAATTGCTGAGGGTGTGTAATATGTAGTTTAAAAGAGTTTAATAAGTTATTAATTCAATATTCCATGAAAAAGTCCATAGTTTTGTAAAATAGAGCTTGAAAAGCGAGCTAGGAAATGTAACTGTTGTCTCGCGGTATGTCGGGCCTTCAGCCGCCACTCAAGAGATGGCAGCACTGTCGTCTTTTTACGTATAGCACAGTTTGCAAGTAAAATATTTGTAACGGTAAAATTAAAAGCTTTTATTTTGGGCTGTAATGTATCTAAAATGACTTCTTTTAATATATGTAAAATGTATAAAAGAACTTTGTACTAGGTTATTTGTCACATCTGTAGGGTAAAACGAATTTTTTATAATTGGAAATTCTAGGCTTATTCTAATTATTCTTAATCAAAGAGTTCTTCAAAACATTTACTATTGAATTTGGCTTCATTAAAATTAATTTATGATCTTTATTTTATTGGATCTATTAGATTTGTGCTTGCAAAGTGCATCAAGGGTTATTTAATTATAACAGAAAGTGCTGCGATCGGTTGGTTGTCGGTAAAATATTTTGCATTTATTTTGCCCGTCAGTGTTTGTATATTATGTACCATATAAGAAGGCCACTTTTTGACAGCTCGGCGAAAGTAGCGCCACTGTTTACATCTGACTACGTATCCTTCCGCCATCAGCTGGTCCGTCATGTCCGGGCTGTATTTTTTATCAACACACTGTCAGCTAATCCACTTCTCATTGTACTGTAATGCTAAACCAATTTTAAGATATTTTAAGGCTGACATCTGCCTAAAAATATAAGTAGGTTATAAAAGTAAAAATATAAAATTTTAGATATTTAATAACTTTTTTTAATCTGTCCGAGATCGTGAATTTGGGTTAAAATTTGCGAGACGGACTGTTTTATCTATTATTACACTTTGGACGTTATAGCTAATATTTACGAGTTGGAAATATGTGACGTGGAATAATGTTAGAATTTAAAAGAGTTGAATAAGTTATTAATTCAATATTCCCTGATAAAGTCCATAGTTTTGTAAAAGAGAGCTTGAAAAGCGAGCTAGGAAATGTAACTTTTGTCTCGCGGTATGTCGGGCCTTCAGCCGCCACTCAAGAGATGGCAGCACTGTCGTCTTTTTACGTGAAGCACAGTTTGCAAGTAAAATATTTGTAACGGAAAAATTAAAAGCTTTTATTTTGGGCTGTAATGTAACTAAAATGACTTCTTTTAATATATGTAAAAGTAAAACGAATTTTTTATAATTGGAAATTCTAGGCTTATTCTAATTATTCTTAATCAAAGAGTTCTTCAAAACATTTACTATTGAATTTGGCTTCATTACAATTAATTTATGATCTTTATTTTATTGGATCTATTAGATATGTGCTTGCAAAAAGCATCAGGGGTTATTTAATTATAACAGAAAGTGCTGCGATCGGTTGGTTGTCGGTAAAATATTTTGCATTTATTTNGATCTTTATTTTATTGGATCTATTAGATATGTGCTTGCAAAGTGCATCAGGGGTTATTTAATTATAACAGAAAGTGCTGCGATCGGTTGGTTGTCGGTAAAATATTTTGCATTTATTTTGCCCGTCAGTGTTTGTATATTATGTACCATATAAGAAGGCCACTTTTTGACAGCTCGGCGAAATTAGTGCCACTGTTTACATCTGACTACGTATCCTTCCGACATCAGCTGGTCCGTCATGTCCGGGCTGTATTTTTTATCAACACACTGTCAGCTAATCCACTTCTCATTGTACTGTAATGCTAAACAAATTTTAAGTTATTTTAAGGATGACATCTGTCTAAAAATATAAGTAGGTTATAAAAGTAAAAATATAAAATGTTAGATATTTGATAACTTTTTTTAATCTGTCCGAGATCGTGAATTTGGGTTAAAATTTGCGAGACGGACTGTTGTATCTATTATTACACTTTGGACATTATAGCTAATATATACGAGTTGGAAATATGTGACGTGGAATAATGTTAGAATTGCTTAAAAACTATTCACAAGGAGATGGGTTTCGAGAGAACAATATGGCGTATAATTTACGTAGACAAACGATTACCGGCCGAATATAAATGACTTTTACTCCAAATCGTTGTAGATTAAATATATGTTACTTTAAAAATTACGCAGAGCTCGTGGAAAAATATAACTATTGGCATATGTTTGTAAATTCGTTATAATCGCGCAGGAAAGAGGTTAATTTCTGGCTGGTAATAGCTCGCAAAATATCCGATNTATGTTTGTAAATTCGTTATAATCGCGCAGGAAAGAGGTTAATTTCTGGCTGGTAATAGCTCGCAAAATATCCGATAGTAAGCGCGCAGCACGTCACGGCGAAGTTTAGAGTAACTCTCTTTATGGTCAACAGATGGAGTATTGTTAAAGTTGATAATTCTTATGTTACGGGCTGGAAATATATTTAAAATTCGTGTCGTTTCGTCAAATTATTANAATATATGTTACTTTAAAAATTACGCAGAGCTCGTGGAAAAATATTACTATTGGCATATGTTTGTAAATTCGTTATTTTCGCGCAGGAAAGAGGTTCATTTCTGGCTGGTAATAGCTTGCAAAATATCCGATAGTAAGCGCGCAGCACGTCACGGCGAAGTTTAGAGTAACTCTCTTAATGGTCAACAGATGGAGTATTTTTAAAGTTGATAATTCTTATGTTACGGGCTGGAAATATATTTAAAATTCGTGTCGTTTCGTCAAATTATTAGAAAAAATAATTCAACAACATTATGGAATATTTTTGTATGCTTTTGGAATTAATATCATGGACGTGTTGAAAGCAAGGTTTGAGATGTATGATACGACGTGTAAAAGCTTTCTGAAGATAGCAAAACTTCAGAAAACTTTTCCACGTCGTATCGTTCTATTGTACATTTCATTTTGGTTACCTAAACATTACTACATTATCACGAAGTTTAGTTTTTAACGCTAACAACCATTGTTTTGTGACCTCGTAAAATAAAATGTAATAATAAATCTACGAACTCTTTCTTATCCGCATACTTTCTGCTTTTCTGATGTGCATTGGAAGTGCACTCAGAATAGCCAACGTAATTTTAACTTTTGTTCGTTCGTGCATCAGCTGATAGAGGATTTTGTAAATGGGGCTTTGTATGTTTCGAAAACGTTAATTTGCCACTCACTGACTGTCAGAAAGTGGCCTTTTTATATGGTATGGACCATATTATTGTTTAAATTGCTAGGAATTTCCTGGAACAGCTTTGTGAGTGAGCGGGAGGTTAGAGTTATTATAATTCGGAGAACGAACTTAGCACTTTCAGTGTTGAAATATTGAAAGAAATATAATTTTGACATTTGGATAAGTTTTGATAACTAAACTTTGTAAAATCGATTATNTCTGAAGATAGCAAAACTTCAGAAAACTTTTCCACGTCGTATCGTTCTATTGTACATTTCATTTTGGTTACCTAAATATTACTACATTATCACGAAGTTTAGTTTTTAATGCTAACAACCATTGTTTTGTGACCTCGTAAAATAAAATGTAATAATAAATGATGCTTGAGAAAGAATAGGCGTATCTTTCTGCTTTTCTGATGTGCATTGGAAGTGCACTCAGAATAGCCAACGTTATTTTAACTTTTGTTCGTTCGTGCATCAGCTGATAGAGGATTTTGTAAATGGCCGAAACATACAAAGCATTTGCATAATTTGCCACTCACTGACTGTCAGAAAGTGGCCTTTTTATCTGGTATGGACCATATTATTGTTTAAATTGCTAGGAATTTCCCGGAACAGCTTTGTGAGTGAGCGGGAGGTTAGAGTTATTATAATTCGGAGAACGAACTTAGCACTTCCAGTGTTGAAATATTGAAAGAAATATAATTTTGACATTTGGATAAGTTTTGATAACTAAACATTGTAAAATCGATTATATCTAGTTGCCTCCTTGTTTTTTATCCTCTGTGCTATGGCCAGTTTTTAACAATGTAAATACGTGTGTTGTGTCTGTCTCTTCGACTAAAATTTATTAAGTTTAACAAAACTAATTACATTGTTTTTCTTTATNATATTGAAAGAAATATAATTTTGACATTTGAATAAGTTTTGATAACTAAACATTGTAAAATCGATTATATCTAGTTGCCTCCTTGTTTTTTATCCTCTGTCCTATGGCCAGTTTTTAACAATGTAAACACGTGTGTTGTGTCTGTCTCTTCGACTAAAATTTATTAAGTTTAACAAAACTAATTACATTGTTTTTCTTTATAGAATAGGCTCCTTCATCCGGTTATGGGCCCAGGCAAGTGCTCTAATAATATAAACACGTCTTTATAAAGCGAAAATACGTTAATTAAGCGAAATTGAGTACTGAATGATAAAGTAAAAAAACGCGTGTCACAGTTTCCAAGCATTACGCCAATTTGTCTGCTTACAAGTAAAACCAGGTTAGATGGGCAGCCGTAATAACGACGAATTTAGTAACATAGTAATATTGGAGGGACCCGAAAATTTTGCTTCTTGGCGATTTGAGCTGAAAATTTTGTTGAATGCAGCTGAAGCCCTTGATGCAATTTCGTATACAGCTCAGCCCAAAGAGAATAGTGATAACAAGAAGGATGCCAAAGCTCAAAAGGCCATAATAATGTCGATCAGTAAAAAGAACAAACAACTGATTATATCTTGTAAATATGCTGCAGAAATGTACAACAAACTGGTAAGCATCTATAAGGGGGTTACTGGTATGTTAAAGGATAGCCTACTAGCACAGTATTTTGGTTTCCAGATCAAATATGTGGCAAGGGGTATTGCTTAGTTGGAAAGCATTGTCACTCAGCTGGGTGACCTCGGTCATCAAATCAAGGATGAGGAACTAACATAGAGAATTATTTCTGCTTTGCCACAGACGTTCAGCAACTTTGTCATTTCGTGGGACTCCGCCCCCAAAGCCTAGAGAACCTCGGCCAACTTGATTGCAAGGTTGTTGAAAGCAGAAGGAAAAATTGGCACAGTAAAACCAACCAATGATGTTGTGGCGTTCAAGGCCGCCTGTAATAAAAAACGTGACTTAGTCTGCTACAACTGTAAAATGACAGGTCACTGCACTAGAAATTTTCCTCAAGACGAGGGGGAACGTTGTAAATATTGCAAAAAAAAAATAGCCATGCCTCCAACGACTGCTATTTCCGTCCAAATAACAAAGAAAGTAACAACTACAGGTTCAAGCCTACTGATGGTACTGACAAGAAGAAACAACTAAAAACTGGTAAAAAGGTGGCTTTTTTAGTTCATGAAGATGATACCACCAAAGCCAGTCATACATGGACAGTTGACTCCAGAAGCTCCAGTCACATGTGCAATAATGATGACTACCTGACCAATGCCATAAAAATAAATTCTGAGATAATTACTGCCAAGGATGGAATCAAGATGGTCGCCATCAAAAAGGGTGACA
>NQII01010341.1:0-13140 GCA_002778355.1 Clitarchus hookeri | reverse complement strand
GTCTTGACCCATTAAGAACAGACCACTGCATTTTTGTAAACCAGGACAGATCACTGATCCTGGCGATTCACGTTGATGACTGACTTTTACTTGGAAAGGATGAAAAGAAAATTAACAAACTGTAAAAAAATCTAGACTCCTTCTTTATCCAGAAGAAGCCAGGGTTTTTCCTGTGAAGTGCATAGTGATTGACTTTGTGCCATGTAGGGTCGGAAGTGTGCCAAGATGGCTGTAAAGTTAGACTCCGACAAGAACCGCATTAGCTAGTTCATGTCCTGGAGTGTTTCTCCGAGCCCCCCTGGCACACATGTGGGTGTGGAATGATTGATTCTGGTTGTTTGGTTGGAGCTGGAAGGGTACTGTTTGTCTGTTTCCTGCGCTACTAGGGGTAGAGTGGGGACTGTAGCTTGCGGGTGAAAGTTAATCGACGTTTGGGCTTATGAGAGGCTATGTGGCAGTGTTTTTGAATATGTGATTTTCTGGTAATTCGCCAGGTTTCTAGCAGGCACTGAAACTGGCTTAGATGCTTGTTGTTGCTGTGCCTTGCGCTTGTCCGCTTGAGCTTGACGTATTTGAAATNCTTAGATGCTTGTTGTTGCTGTGCCTTGCGCTTGTCCGCTTGAGCTTGACGTATTTGAAATTGGGGCAATGTTTTGTTGTTTATAAGTGGCCGCCTTGGCAGTTGCGACAAAATGGGGTCCCTTTGGTTTTAGAGCAGATATCAATGGTGTGTGGCCCGGCGCATTGTAGGCAGACTTTTTTCATACGACAATAGTTGTGTTTGTGGCCTAGTGCCGAACAGTTACTGCATCGGAGAACATCTTGCGTCCTTTTTTCTGTAGAGGCGAGGGATCACCAGGGTCATGTTCATTCTGGTAATACTAAGATCCCCGCCCTCACAAAATAGAACGCGCGCCACCATGCAGAAAAAGGGTTGCGGATGCAATATGTGTTTGTTGGGATCTCTGGGATCTGCTACTTGTTTTTGTGAGATTGGTCTTGAAGATCTTTTTTGTATATATTTTGTGTTTGTGAAACTAGTTCAATTAACCTGTGGTTTTACCAAAAAAAAAANCTTGAAGATCTTTTTTGTATATATTTTGTGTTTGTGAAACTAGTTCAATTAACCTGTGGTTTTACCAAAAAAAAAAATTCCGGAAGTTTTTTCTTACTGGTTTTATATGTTTATTGGGGTGCTGAATCCGAATTTCATGTTTGCGCCCTCGAGGGGGTGAGCTTCACAAGAAAAACACAAAAAAAAAGTAAAAATTTTGGCTTATATCTCTAAAATTATGTGTTTAATCGAAAAGACCAATCTATACAAAATTTAAGTAGACAGAACTTCCCAAAAAATGCATTTATCACGTTCAATTTTCTGACGAAGTATCTAGGCGCTAGAGCGCGCTGAAAAAGGGTAATTTTTTGGCCATTTGCCAAAAACTAGAGAAACGCTCTCTTTCCCCCGCGATAACTCGAAAACTATGCGTTTAATCGAAATTGCCACTTCATTCAAAATTAAAGTAGACCAAATTTCATATAAAACGCATTTATTAAATTTAAATTTCTCATAACGGGGGTCGCGCGATGAAAAGTGGCGAGTTTTTGGTCCCCCTGGCCAAAGTTGAGAAACACCCTCTCCCACCTTTCTATCTCTCATCGGAGCTCTACTTTAACTATATCATGCTTCAAAACAACTGTTTTGAATCAATTGATTGTAAAGATGAATGTTAATGAAATCATATTATGTATTACATGAGATTTCTTGAAGTTAGTTATTTTACTTAGTTTTGGTGAAGTGGGGAGGTAAAATAAGTTTGGAACATACTTTTATTTTATTTTACAGGAGGATGTGGTTATTGAAGTCGTATTNGTAAAATAAGTTTGGAACATACTTTTATTTTATTTTACAGGAGGATGTGGTTATTGAAGTCGTATTAGTTTGCGTGTAGATGTTGATGGTCCAGGCAGGGGGATGTAATCTCGGGCAGTAGAAGGTCCGGGCTGGTCAAGTTGGAAAGGGATGAATGGCGGTTCTGCAAGAGGAAAAATTATAATAGAGTTGGATAATTTAATTGATAGAGAAAATCTGAATAGTAAAGGTATAATTCTGTATAAATGCTGTAAAAAATTGTAAGAATTACTACCTTCTCTTCTGTCACTCCAGCTGCTTTCAGATAGTGATATTGCAACAGTGGGGTCGTTCCGGTTGTCTTCATCTTCCTCATCGAAACTGCTGCCAATGTTGGAACATGCCCCTTCACAATGTAGACAAAGCCTTGTGTGTAGAAGAGACCTGCATGTCTACATCCACAACTTCCTCGGCAGTCCTTCTTGCATTTGCAGGAAGTAAGTTGAAGAAGTCTCTCCGGAGCTGGGGACCTCAGGGTGGTAACTGGGACCAAGCCGTTTATGGTCGACTTCCACCCCCCACTTCTCAGGTTCTAAATCATTGCCGATCCACTGCTGCACTTGGTAGAAAACTCTGACGCTGTGTTGATGGGCTGCACCTTCAGTGGGAGGGATCGAAGCAATATTTCCTGTGTCTCTGTATGCTGATGCCACATAGTGCTTGTATCTCAGCTTGTTGAGATTGCTTGATTGGTGGTTACCACTATACAGGAAAACAAGAAATTTTTCCCCTGCAGCAGTAATTTCCTTTGGATGGGCTGAATGATCAGTAAATTTATTAATGTAGGTTTTAAGATCCGGATCTTTAGTTAGAGTTTTCAGGAATTTAATTTAGCATTGCCTTGGTTAAACAAAGCTGACGTGGAATCACAACCACTCATCGCATGGAGGAACAGCATTTTGTCAGCGAGACTCTTTTCCACTGCATGTACAGGTTGGTACAGGAATTGAGGTGCTCTCCCTTCGCCTGGTTTGANATTGCCGATCCACTGCTGCACTTGGTAGAAAACTCTGACGCTGTGTTGATGGGCTGCACCTTCAGTGGGAGGGATCGAAGAAATATTTCCTGTGTCTCTGTATGCTGATGTCACATAGTGCTTGTATCTCAGCTTGTTGAGATTGCTTGATTGGTGGTTACCACTATACAGGAAAACAAGAAATTTTTCCCCTGCAGCAGTAATTTCCTTTGGATGGGCTGAATGATCAGTAAATTTATTAATGTGGGTTTTAAGATCCGGATCTTTAGTTAGAGTTTTCAGGAATTTAATTTAGCATTGCCTTGGTTAAACAAAGCTGACGTGGAATCACAACCACTCATCGCATAGAGGAACAGCATTTTGTCAGCGAGACTCTTTTCCACTGCATGTACAGGTTGGTACAGGAATTGAGGAGCTCTCCCTTCGCCTGGTTTGAGGAAAAATACATTAGGAGAAGTTTGCAGACCCCCCCCTACCCCCTTCAATAATGGCAATTCTTTCATAAGCTGAAGCCAGGGATTCAGTCGTTCGCACTATGAGCGTATCTGCATCCTCAGTTGCTTGCTCGCAGGTAATTTCAGCCTCATTGCACTTTGCCATCAGCATGGTAATTATTCGACTTTTGTTTTTTGCATTTGACAGAAAGTTTTTTTGAGAAATCGTTCGTATCATTGTGTGAGTGAACTGTATTTCCACTGAGTGCTTCTTGCTTGATCTCCTCAAGCGCTCCGTGGATTTAGTGCTTTTGTGCCCATCAGGGTATTCATCAAAAACAATCACTGCACTTGACTTGTAGTTGTTTCGAACGTAATTGATGTAAGTGTCGCAAATGTGTTCGAATGTATGCCCACTCGACCATACAACTCTGTGCAACAAAAAACCTCCATCAATCATGTATACTGTACTGCTGTCCAACGGTGAGGTGTCTGGAAGTGGTTGAAAAGCTTTGTACGAAGTGGAATTCGTTCTTTTTCGCATGCCAACCCCATCAAACAAAGCTAGTGGATATGAAGACAGTTCATAGGTTAAGAAATCCTCTAATTCTTCTTCTGATTGTTTGTCAACAACCATCCTTTGAAAAAGAGTGGTTGGTTTAATGATCACAAGTCCATCATTAATCAGTATGGCTGAGTTGATGGTTGCAAGGGGCACCACCCGGTCACTCCGTTTGAACTTGACCGATTTAAAATTACCGCCAATAATTCCATTGATACATTGGGTCCCCACCTCCATGGAAAAGTGAAAATTGATTTTAAAACCCCCCACCATCCCTCTACTGATTGAAATGAGTACTGGAGTATTGGAGAAAGGTGGGTGTTGATGAAACTACTCCAACATTTTTTTATTATCATTGTTGTCCCGACGTACCCTTGCATCACGACTATTCCCATGCTGTTCGGATGTTGCGAAATTCACGTCGCAGATATCCTCGATTGCGTTATCAACATGCAGTAGTGAGGTCATGCCCAGCGACCACTTCGCCAAAATGCCCTCGCTGAATACACGACCTCTACTCAGCCCACCTTGTACCTTCATATGCACATATCACTCCATGTTCCGCACCAGTATTTTTCACGACGTCGAATAGTGAAACCCCCTTTCGAAGTAAATCCCCTGAATTAATCTGGTGGCATAGAATGCTCCAATGTAAGCATATTTTGCAAATACATATGCCCATTCGCTCAGATTCAACAAATGTCACCACTAAAGTTATCATTTCAAAATACTGAATCCACAACTTTGCAGTGGGCCCTAGATTAGCGAAATGTTGAAGCTGGGCTTTCATTTTTTGTGCGATTTCCTTCTAACAATACCTTTCATGTGCGTCCAGTAACTCAGATCGATTCATACTATACAAAAGTTGCTCAACTTTGAAGTGGAATGTGGGGGAGAAGTTGAGGGACTACATTATCACCTTACCTTGAGCTGTATGAGCCAACATGTGTGCTCTGACAGCCCTAGCGTAACATGTCCAGTCATAATCTTCTCAGTACTGTTGACTGCATAAACCGTATTGAAAGTTCGGTCAGGCCACTCCCTTCCATAATGAAACCCACCGCCCCCATGAATGACATTAACAAATGAAACCCTCCTAGCCTTATGACCACATTAGGCAGTTCAGGGTCTCCCAAATGACTCGCAATAACATCTCGTGTCTTGAGGTAAAGAGGTTGATCAAATGTGACAAAAGTGGTTTTCTGCCCCAATGATTGTGTTTTTTCTACAGGACTCAACAATGCTGTGTAGATTGTATCATAATCACTCGGAGGAGCGTTGATGAACGGCTGGCAATCGATGAACGTCGTTTGGTATGGTACTTCTCTTGTCACCTCTTCTATGAACCCATTCCACCCATAAATGCCTGGAAGGTCTTTATATTTGCTTTACAGCCACAGCAGGAGAGGCACTGATGGAACAACTGTGTCAGTGTGAGGGATAGATGTACCTAGGTCGTTGATCTGAATTCCGGATAAGCCAGATCTGAATTGCGCATAAGCCAACATAATTTCTCCTCTCAAATGTTTCAGTTGAACAGCTCCGACAGTTTCAACCATTTGTGCTGATATTATACCCTTCAATNTCTCCTCTCAAATGTTTCAGTTGAACAGCTCCGACAGTTTCAACCATTTGTGCTGATATTATACCCTTCAATCGTGCAATTTTTTGACCTAGGACTATTGCACTTTTTGGTGTGACACATTGGATGCCCCNGATATTATACCCTTCAATCGTGCAATTTTTTGACCTAGGACTATTGCACTTTTTGGTGTGACACATTGGATGCCCCTCATTGCGTGAAAAGTGTTATGTCCATCAATAGTTTGAATGTTGAAGTCAGCATAGCCAGACACCATTTGGGAAAGTGCTTGTTTATCAGCCAGAGGAGGGCGCACTATTGACGATATTTCNAGTCAGCATAGCCAGACACCATTTGGGAAAGTGCTTGTTTATCAGCCAGAGGAGGGCGCACTATTGACGATATTTCAAATCGTGTTACTTCGTTGTAAGATAAACAAAATCCCAGGGATGACAGCACATCAATCAATTTTCGAGAACCATATTTCTTGTATAAAAATGCTGCCAAGCCGATTTGAATAGTAGACAGGAATGACAAAGGCCTCACAGCGCAAATTAAGCTATGTGCAATCGCTACTGATATTTTCCTCCACTTCTCAATATTCGCTCGCTTCTTGCTCACCACCACGTTGTCTGTAAAAGATCGAACACTCTCAAGAATGAGAACCTCATTTCCCTCTAGAAACCAATCTCGTGGAGGGTATTCAGTCATGTTATATACTTGGGATCCTACATCCTTAACAACATTGGCAGAGGCCATTTAAACTATTCGAAGCCTTTCTTCTTATTGTGGCAGTTTATCAACCTCTCGAAACCAGGAATCACTAATAATTGTGTGTCCAGTGGCCTTGAAACACACAGCATAAAGTTTACTTGATGTAACCAATATATCGTCGCCATACTTTTCAAGGAGGTGTGTTGTAACTGTCTTTGGATGATGACGAAAATTACCTTTAATCTCATTCATCAATTCGTCCAATGTGAATTGACATACCTCATCACTTTTTTTCTTCTAGAAAACAGTAAATTGATTGCGTAGCAGCATCCATCTCATATGTAAGGGGTCTGCTTACAGTGTGTGTCCTTGTCTGTTGTGGGGACTGGTGCAGAGTTTTCATGCATAGAAAATGATACTGGGCATCAGCTGCTACCAAGTCGTTAACTGTCTCTACACGGCTTACTATAAAACGTCCGAAGTTATCATTNAGCTGCTACCAAGTCGTTAACTGTCTCTACACGGCTTACTATAAAACGTCCGAAGTTATCATTACGATTTTTCGCGAGTCTAAGAACATTTTCTCTGACAGATAATTTCCTCACAGGGTACACCAGATTGCGTCTTGAGAGAGGTTTTCTTATTTGTTTCTTCGCGTAGTTTGGTGGCACCTCCTCTCCGCACAAAAAACAATGCGTTTTGAAAACAAACTCAGGGATAGATTAACGCAGATGTTGTGATGCAGGTTTCTCTTGAGCCCTCCTCATCAAATAAGCAGCAATCGACTTTTCTTTCACATAACTCTTCCTTTAGTGGTCATGTACTTCAATTTGTGTAATCCTCTTAAATACAACAACCTCACCAACCTATCTCTTCTTACTGTCTTGAACCCCTTTTCTTTTACATCACTCGCCTGTGCCCCGTCTTCTAACAGCTTATCACAAAGGACACATTCCGGGCGAGACATTATATACACACATAACACTGAAAACACAAGACCACATAAGATTTTACCACGATGCGTTGGTGATTCGAAGCAAACTAACTCAATACAAGAGCAGGTGGGCTAAGAGATGCTCCCTCTCCCCAAAAAAGGAGCTGGGGAAGGGGGTCTGAAGGACGGATTGTGACTAACATGTGTATTACCTTGGCTTACCTTTGCCCTAATGGGGATTAGGGTAATGGCCGCACCATTAGGGGTAACTGACTTATGCCGGTTGTCCTGAAAGTGCTCATACACAGTCATACTCAGTCACGTAAAAAGTCATTTCTCCTGAATTATNCTTATGCCGGTTGTCCTGAAAGTGCTCATACACAGTCATACTCAGTCACGTAAAAAGTCATTTCTCCTGAATTATTGTACTTTTTATTTATCTAATTCATTCTTCAGTTAAGCATTCATAAAATAAGTGAACATGCACGGTAACGCAAAATCAAGGGCATTCCTCTCGTTTTGGCTGAGGGCCAAAAATATGCCATTCTACATGGAGCTGTACTGCGTAAACCCCGTTATGATAAATTTAAATTTCAAAAATGCATTTAATAGGAAATTTGAAAGGCATTTTCTATTAAACGCATAATTTTGGAGATATAAGCCAAAAACTAAAATAGTTACGAAATATGTACGGTTTTTTGGGGTTTTTCTTGTGAAGCTCACCACCCTCGAGGGCGCCAACATGAAATTCGGATTCAGCACCCCAATAAACATATAGAACAGGTGAGAAAAATACTTCCAAAATTTTTTTCCTGAAAACACCTCTTTTGAGCACCGGTTGACTGGATTTAAGGCGTTAGGTCGAACACCAATTTTTGGGGTTTTACTGTTGAGTTACTGAAGGTGGAGTAGTTTAGAGAGTTGTTTTTCAACAGGTTGTCTGCTTCCTCAAAGAGGGCTTGATCGGTCGTCACAATATGAATATTGAGGCCGTCTCTGGTGATATATATGGTATAACCGGTTTTATAGATGGAGTCTAGTATTGCCACTATCCAAGAGTGTCTTGTAGTGCCNTGGTGATATATATGGTATAACCGGTTTTATAGATGGAGTCTAGTATTGCCACTATCCAAGAGTGTCTTGTAGTGCCAGGAACTACCATTTGGTAAATGTGTTTTTTTCCTGTTTGTTGTCAGAGACACGTGGCTGTGTGTGGGTTTGAGGGTGACCTGAGGGGTCAGGTGTTGTTTGGGAAATCCCCTTTGGGATTTCTAGCAGGGGACTGTGCCGGTTTGAAACCGGAAAGAGTTGTAGCCCTTAACCAATGGAAAGATGGGGAGGTAGACAATTTCCCTCTACTTGTAGAATACACGCAGAGAAAATTAGAGGCCAGGTGATGTACTAATAATATGAGTGCAGAAGTACAGCTTGCTTCTGCTTCACAGCACATTTCAAAATTTGAGTAAACCACTGCCACTAACGTTCCAGTTAGGCCTGCAGAAATTGGCATTGAAAATGTTTAAATAAGAGTTTGCTACAGTTAACTCTACTGACGTCGCCTCCAGTGCTTGTATTAGGAATGTGTCCACTCCTGTAAAGTGATCTGTCTCGCCAGAAGTAATCAGGCACTTCTCAAAAGTCAGCCATCCGCAAAAACGGCGCAGAAATCCAAAACGTTCTCAAATACTCACGTCGTCGCCATATGCTAAAATGCTGTCATTAAAAAGTGAAATAAAAAATTGGCCTAACCTAAAGAAAACGACTGTTACATCAAGATCAGTAAACTTGAAGACCAAATGCGCTGGAGCACAACGCAAATTGACTTCAGATGGCGAGAGAGACATTACAGGCATTGGTAAGATGGACTGTTTCTGTGGTGGATGTGGTGCAATGTACGTACAGCCTCCGTCTGTAGACTAGATTATTAGCAGCGAATGCAGATCATGGTGGAATGAAACGTGAACTGATGATATGAGAAATGGCTTTTTCAATTTAATTAGATGCCAGTAGGACTCTTACCCTATGTAATAGGATTCTTTCCGTGCATGTGCAGAAAGTTTCCTAAAATGCACTCATTTAATCTATTTGTATTGTAAATTTTCACAAATGAGTTACAATTATAATCGTTTTATATAATCATACTGAACGCAATGTCGAAACACATACATATGGTTTTATGTGAAATACATCTTTGCAACAGACACAACCGAATACTGTTTTCTGAAGTGCTGGCTCTTGCCCCAATTTACCAGTTTCTTGAAAATAGCTGAAAATCCAGCAATGTAATTATAAAAGGGGAACCCATTTTTGTTAGTCATTAGAAGTCGACTTCTCAAGAACATTGTAAGTATTGACATCACGGCACCAGTAAGTATCAGTACAGTTATAAAATAATAATTAAAAAAAAAAAATATGTTAAACATATTTCAAGAATTAAACCTCAATGATAAATTTACTTATAAGATATATGGGAAATGATAATGAGAACTACAAATGTGCATTTGGCCGATCTCAGGTTGATGTTTAGCGGAACGTGAGCAACTAAAATGAAGGTTCATAACACTTACGTCAGCGGCTCTACATAACGAATAGCCACTGTAGAATTACATATTTAATAGCGGAGGACGCAAACATAGACAAACCCCAGAAACTTATTCTTACCATTTCAGAAGGGTTTCATTAGAATATCTCATTACCATGCATCACATTTGAAGAAATATCTATAAATGCTACAGCTGTCTATACAGAATATATTTTGCTATTTAAAACATTTTAAACAAATTAGTTACTTATTTATGATCATCATAATAACTAGCTATTTATGTCAAAAAATTGGTGTTATTTTAATGTCATAATACGCATACTCCCCCAGATTAGACGAATATTAATCTATACTCTTATACAAAACAAAAAACACGATGTGGTTCGTCTTCTGCAATGCCCGACTGATACTGTGATAATATATTTTGTAGTAATTGCAAACATTATGGTCTGCCGATTGGTGATTGCATGACAACGCATGCTCCCGCTCATTAATGATTTTTTTCCGGTGTCGAGGACAAGGACATAAAATAACATTCTACAGGAAACGAGTGTAGACTGGCCATAAAAGCATGGTGTCCAAAATTCTCATTTTTTTTTCACAACGGCAGTTATTTTGTCGGTATTATCTGATTCCTGGCTTACGGTATTTGAAGCAGTTAGCGTGACTGTCACCTGTGTTCAGTCTTTCAAATGTCGCTTCAAAATTCACGTTTCTGCTGACATGTAAATACTGAATTGTTACCTATTTAATTCCCAAAATTTTATGGGGTCTGGATTTCCTTAGCGCAGCATGAATAATAGTTAATATGCATACAGTACATATATATATCTATTATACACCAGACAACCCAGTAGCACTGCTCTCGCGTTCTGATAATGTAACTAAGGAATGGCTGGCGGAACAGGCTGTCTCTCTCTCTCTCTCTTCTGACACTACTGATACACACATAGATGACCAGTTGAGCATATGTTCTCACTTAAAAATTACGCATATATGGAAATTTAATGTACTACTAATTGGTTTCTGGACTTTTTTATGCACGGACTAACGCAGAGAATATGAAATTGAAGTAAAACACTGTTGGATTTGTAGGACATTTTTGTCCAGACACTGAAATTTTAGGGCCTTTTCTAGATTCAAGTCGTAAATCGTTTCGCCCGCATTTTTTGTGACGAAACGTGTGAATTGTATCAAAATTGGTCACCATTTACTGTTAGGTCAATAATAAAATATATTTAGAAAGCTATCCAGGACTCGTTAAAGATTTTATTTTTAAACAGCCTGGTCTTGTTCAATTTTCTTCTTTCTTTGCCCTAAATGTCTGTTTCCATATTTGTCTCTTACAGCCAATTGCCATTAATACACAGCATTTTCTCGCCTTGGTCACAATATAATTTTAACCTGAAATCTATATATTGTACCATATTCTATATAACTTGAAATTTTTTTTCCTCGTAAAATAGGTTGATGAGTTAAACACCTACAGCCAGTTACTATTTNTATTCTATATAACTTGAAATTTTTTTTCCTCGTAAAATAGGTTGATGAGTTAAACACCTACAGCCAGTTACTATTTAGACATATTTGCCACTTGGACCAGTTATAAGACAGTTTAGAGAACCTAGTCTTGGTGTTAACCCGAAATACGTATATAACATGGGTACGAAAAAGCGTATCATTTCTCGTACACATAATTGAACAGGGACTTTATTTATGAATCGAGACATTGCTTTCTTGGGTCTAATAAAAACACGTACCGTAAGCTGGCAGGTAACCAACTGCAATATTGAGGTAGGNTTGCTTTCTTGGGTCTAATAAAAACACGTACCGTAAGCTGGCAGGTAACCAACTGCAATATTGAGGTAGGATTCAGGGCATAACATTTGATGTCATCAGTCTAATGTTACTGCAGATAAAATTTAATAGCCTTAAATGTTTGCAGTCCCATTATTTTGAAAATAAAGGCTTAGTATATAAATTTATTGAAATTTGCATGGTTTATTGTACAATATCAAATGTGTTAAATTTGGTGGAGATTAAGTTCACTGAATCCGAAAATCCGCATTAATTTTTTATTTGCTTAGGTGTCACAATTAAAAACCAGGGCAAAGTCTCTCTCTACATTTATTTTATATTCTCCTGGAGTATACTGCCATGATAATTCATTTGGTTTAATATTGATAAATTGTTAAATAGTTATAATATGGCCATTATTTTCATAAGAAAATTATTTATGTAGAAGTTTTAAAATTTTTCTTAACATAAATAAAAATTTAAGCTTTCGTGGCCTAATATGTAACTAAATGTAAGCAATGGTNGTTTTAAAATTTTTCTTAACATAAATAAAAATTTAAGCTTTCGTGGCCTAATATGTAACTAAATGTAAGCAATGGTGGGCATCGGGTTATAGCCCTGGATATATGGTATATAAGATTTATTTCCTCACAACCTGCTACGTTAATAAATTNGGGCATCGGGTTATAGCCCTGGATATATGGTATATAAGATTTATTTCCTCACAACCTGCTACGTTAATAAATTATGGTTTAAATTTTTAATATTTTCGCACAATTTATGTTTGTCTTAGATACTTACATCATATAATGTTTATTCGAATATACTTGGGACATATTGCAGACTGACCTTAAGTATTTAAATGGTAGTTAATTTAAAGATACGTTGCTAAAGTCTTGAAAAAAAAAATTAATTATTATGTACTACAAATTATAACATTCTACCGGAACTAGTTTGGAATCAGCTAATAGTTTACTGGGATACGACATAAAAGTTAGCCGTTCATGTGGCGCTGTCTTATAACATTTAAGAGCTAAGAGTTTGCATATTAATTCATTTGATTATTGAAACATAAAGCCGGTATGCAAAGTTAATCTGAAAATGCCACATTCTTTAGTTTTATACTGCCGCCGTTTTGAAAATATTGTCTGATCCATTTAAAACAGATGAGTTAAATGGCCTATTGTGATGCTACATTTTCTGAGAACTTTGGTAGTAAATAGTGTATTGTTTCCCGAGATATGACAAAGTGTTGTACTAAATAGCACATTATTTATACCGGCCATATTTTTAAAATACCTGTATTATCCATGCAAACAGAATACGTTTTCCTGGCCCACTGCGGTATTAAGTACTGGTCAAAATCGACATTAATATGCTAAGTAGTTATATATAACGTGAAGAGCTTAACAATTTATTTTGTGTTATCTTCCAAAATAGATGACCGATAACATTTTCTCTCTTTAAGTTCCTCGACTTAACGATGCACTGTGAACACGGCGGAATTGAATGAAATCGGTCAGAGGGTTCCTGATTTATTATACATAACATTTTATATCAGATTAAACGCCATTTTAAAAATGTGAACCTGTGTTAGTTGAAAACTGCAAGATTCGCATGTCCTTGCAATGTTTTATGTGCGTTCTGAGTGTGGCGAATTTCGGTTAGCAGTTTCAAAAGTTATTAAAGG